>JAKZAP010000012.1:4381813-4494283 GCA_023053575.1 Branchinecta lynchi | reverse complement strand
AATTAAAAACTTCAGGAAAGAACTATATTTGCAAGGGATAAGCTAGTTTTCAAAGATTTGACAAAAATATTCTCAGCATAATCATAAGATTTAACACAATATGATAAACAAAAAAGTGTGTATAGTGTAGAGTGTGTAGGAGTTCAGTTACGGTAGTAGCATGTGGCTTGCGAGCCTGGTAATATTTGCGACTGGTCTGGGTGCGAATACACCGAGTATTTCCAAAGGCGATACTCAGTTTGTAGGTCAATAGCTAAAGCCCATATATTTCGTACTTACTTACATTGGAGTTAGGTCAATAGGTCCAACGTCCTAGCCAATCTCTATACAGTCCATAAGGGCTAGTGACCAACAGGGTAAGTATGTTGAGGTCCTTTTTTCCTTGATTGGGGAAAAGGTAATAATCTCTAACAGTCTGGAGAAGAGCGTGCGCGTTAGAGCGTGCGCGTTAGAGCGTGCGCGTTAGAGCTAGTCGGAAATAGAGAGAGTTGAGGATAGAGCTTGTTCAATAAGTTTTGATCAAGATATTTGTTTATATTAAATGTATCCTCACAACAACAATACCGATCTAAACCTTAACGTCTTAACACTTAAAGTATTGTAGGCGTTTAGGTACCTAGGGCTCAAGGACATAGAGAGGTTACACATGTAGTGAGCTCCACGGCCGAAAGGTGGCCGGAAAAAAAAACACAACCTACCAAGAGGCCCAGTTTTTTGTTCTTTACTTTACGACCAATGCAGAGAATCGCAGGCCAAGAATACCTCATCAGCATTATGTACAGAAAAGTGTAGACAAAGGATCCAAGTCGGTGGCTTGCTGAACTGGAATTGTAGCCGTCATTGATTGCAGCTGAATCGCGTCACTTTTACTCTTTTAATTAAACTTCTTGGTGTCACCGTTCCCTTTAGCCACTTTCTTGCTTTGCCGTTCGAACTGAACACCTCCTTCAAATTTATTTTTAGTTTATCCATCCTACTGTGAGGATACATTTAGTATAAACAAATATCTTCATCAAAACTTATTGAACAAGCTCTATCCTCAACTCTCTATTTCCGATTAGCTCTAACGCCCACGCTCTTCTCCAGACCAAGAGATTATTACCTTTTCCCCATTCAAAGAAAAAAGGACCTAAACAAACTTACCCTGTTGGTCACCAGCCCTCATGGACTGGATACAGATTTGCTAATTGACAGTCAACCCTATTCGTTGAACCCTCACAGACAGTATAGAGATTTACTAGGAAAATGGACAGTCAACCCTATTGGTTGAGGCACTCTATGGACATTGGAAAACGGGATAAGAGGACAGACTGTCCAGTTTGGAAATCAGTTCTAAGTTCGGTTGGACTCGAGCCACACTTCTGGCTGGGCACAGTCCCGACACAGTTGACCTAGTGACAACAGTCATGCACAAATCCTCAATTTTTGGGCATGGTGCCCCAACGTCTGGGCATGCCCGAACGTATGGGCATGGTACCCATACGTTGGAGCACCATGCTCTGGAGCATGGGCATGGTACCCCTGTGAAATTTGGATAAACTGAGACTGGTTACATACCTAAATAGGGCCTTCTCCCTGTCCTAGATCAAAAGATACCTGATTTTACTTTCTATCCAACCTCATTTTCCAATTTACAAAATGCTAGAGCACTTCCAAGATACATAGAGTTTTTTGGAGGCCACTTCTCTTCTAGTGGGCTTATCCTATCCTTTTCCAGAAAATTGCTGCTAGGTAGCATGGATGAGGCAAGCTTTTCAATCTGTTCACTGGAGCAAATATTTCCTTTAGATTGTTTGCCTTTTAATGTATTTATTTTGAGTTACTTTTTTTTACCTGTTTTTACTCTGACTTTTGACTTTTTGACAACATGGAAAAGGATTGAGTAACCTAGTGGCAACTACCTGTAAAAGGATAGGGTAAACCCACTGGGAAAGAAGTGGCCTCCACAAAACTCTCTGTATCTTGAAAGTGCTCTAACATTTTGGAAATTGGAAAATGAGGTTGGATAGACAGTGAAATCAGGTATCTTTTGATCTAGGACAGGAAGAAGGCCCTATTTAGGTATGTAGCCAGTGTCAGTTTAACCAAATTTCACAGGGGTACCATGCCCATACTCCAGGGCATGGTGCCATAATGTATGGGCACCATGCCCATACGTCCAGGCATGCCCAAACGTTGGGGCACCATGCCCAAAAATTGAGGATTTGTGTATGACTGAGTGACAAGTGCTATTGACCTAACTCCAATGTAAGTAAATACGAAATATATGTCCTTTAGTTATTGACCTACAAACTGAGTATCGCCTTCGAAAAGACTCACAATATTCGCACCCAACAAGTCGCCAATATCAATATTAGTCGCGTTTTTTACAGATCGACTGGCGATTGGGACTTGTTCCCGGGTTCATCCAGTTGACCGTTTTTTGTCGCTTGATAGGGGAGCGAGAACAAGCCTTCGAAAAACGGTCTAAATCAGTCAATAAATCAGTCCATCCCCACAACTCTTCCCTCGGCAGTCTCTGAAACTGCTGCAGTACTGGCGCTTCCTGAGGTGTAAATTGTACGTTTTTGGGTCCACATGTTTCAGTTTTCAAAATTTGGCACCAAGTTTGACTGGACCTCCAAGAGAAAGTTGCATCGGATCGACTGTTGACTTTGTTCCCAGTCGATCTCCAGTCAAGCGACAAAAAACGGATCGACTGGACCTCCAGTCGACAGTCGATCGCAAAAAACGGCAACTTTCTTTCCAAGCGATTGCAAAAAACGCGACTATTACCATGCTCGCGCGCCACATGCTACTACCTTACAGTCTGGACCGCGTTCTCCTCTTCCCGGAGCGCGACTCCGGCGGTACGGGGACGCCTCTTACAATACAAAGAGCCAGCAGGCAGGGGACACCTCCTCTCTCTAGAAGACCCGTTCCGAAACCGCGAGATACTCTGGGCACAAGAGGACGGCTCGAGCGGAGTGATCCAGCGGGCCAGAGATGACTTGGGGACAAGAGGGCGGCTCAAGCGGAGGTATCCGGCGGGCAAGAGAGGATCAGCGCGCGCCGAGAGCCTCCGGAGCAGCCTCGTGGCACGACAGATTGTTAATACTGTATTCCGCATAGATTGCGGCGACGCAACTTGAGAAATAAGAATTGAGTTGTTTTTTTTTCTTTTTCAGGGGTCGGACGAATTAAGAAGGAAAACACTAAAGACAGAGCTTACACAATGGGGATCATACGAGTACCAACATTTGTGTCTTGTTCATTCTGTTACCGTCAAGTCGTATTGGTTGTTCCATTTTACTTAAAGCAAACCAAGCTACCTGTTTTGTCAATGACCGACTCTTTTCCTCCAAACGTGTATTCCAACTTATTTTTCAACATAACAGCAATCCACCATTTTTAGCATCATCTGTCGGGACTTCTACGATTCTGCGAAGACAAGCTCAAACTGTTTTCAAATGAGGGGTTGCTCACTGCAGCTGTGAGCCTAAATCGGATACGGGCAAGACGGAGATAGCCAACGCCGTTGATTTGAGGACAGAATTTGAGTCATCGTTTAGGCGACGTTTCTCGTACCCGTTTGAGGACGCTGACCTCACTATTTCTCGAAAATGGATTAGGTTTAAAATGGTGCATACAGCGAGAGAGCAAACATGAGGTAGCCAACGCCGTCGATTTGTTGACAGGATTTGAGTCATCGTTTAGGCGACGTTTCTCGTACCCGTTGGAGGACGCTGACCTCACTATTGCTCGAAGATGGATTAATGTTTAAAATCATGAATACAGCGATAAATTTTTTCTGATTCGTATCAGTATTCAGTTACATGCTTTACCGGTCAGTTACAGTTTTAAACCTTTCTCGTTGCCGGCTCTGCACACGCGGCAATCCGTTTAATCTTTCTTTTCGTAAAAACAATTTTGTTATTACGACCGATCGACTACGACTCCCGGCTTTGCGTTGTACAGATTGGTATGCGTGAAGCAACCATAGGGAGGTTCCGACGATGGGTGTCAAAAGGCGGGCGGGTGGCTAGAATAGACTGATGACGCGGTGACATTTGTTCTGGGTGGACTTATGCAAGCGCTGTGCAAGATAATAAGGGAAATGGTGTTGTTTTGCTCTGAAGGGAAAGCATAGAATTTTTCGAAAAGCAGATATGTGTCTTAAAAACGGCAACTTCACCAAAACCGAGACACGGCCGGGTGGGGTATAGAACTAAAATCTGTTCACATCTAGTTAAGAGAAATATAATCAAAATTAGACTGGTGAACAAGATCGAAGGTACCAATGGTTTGTAGGTACCAATCGGAGACCCGACCTGATTAACCTGGACATAGTCAAGAAACATAAATAATAGTTTGGGCACTTCCACGCAAGCTAGGACGATGAAACTTCGCAGGCATATCAGGGACCCGACCAGACTAACTTGGAAATAGTCACTTGCCCGATCCGACCATCGTGGGGGAGGGGGCGGAATCCGGAAAATAGGGACATTCATAACTTTCGAACGGGTGATCGGATCTTAATGAAACTTGATATCTGGAAAGATCTCGTGTCTCAGATGCCTCATTTCAAGTCCGGACCGGATCCGATGAATCTTGGGGGTGGGTCTTGAGAGGAGTGGAGGGACGGGGAATCCGGAAAATTTTTGAAAAATTATATATTTTCAGCTTACGAACCGTCCGATCTTAACGAAACTTGATATATGGATGGACCTCATGTCTCAGACGCCGGTGACATTGGGGGGAGTTGGAAGGGGAAACCGGAAATCTTGAAAAACGCTCAGAGTGGAGAGATCCGGAAGAAACTTGGCAGAAAGAACAAGCGCGGAACGGATCCGCTCACTTTGGGGGAGTTGGGGGGGGGGGAGTCCTAATTTCTAGTGATCCCGCGAGTTCGATGCTTCCTGATGTGCTAGGACAATGAAAATTGGCAAGCGTGCCAAGGACCCGACCAGATTAAATAGGAAATAGTCAGTTCCCCGATCCGACCATCTGGGGGGGGGTGGAGGGACGGGGAAGCCAAAATTGAGGTATTTTTAACTTGCGAACGGTTGGTCGGATCTTGATGAAAGCTGATATTTAGGATGACCTCGTGTCTCAGACGTCCCACTTTAAATCCGGACCGGATCCGATGACACTTGGGGGGGGGGAGCTGGTGGAGGGAACCGGAAATCTTGACAAACGCTTAGAGTGGAGGGATCGGGATGAAACTTGGTGGGAAGAAAAAGCACAAGTCCTAGATACGTCATTGACATAACTGAACCGGATCCGGGCACTGCGGGGGAGTTAGGGGGGGGGGCAGACTTCTAGTGATCCCGCGAGTCCGGCGTACTTCTTGATGTGCTAGGACGATGGAACTTTGCAGGTATGCAAGGGATCCGATCAGATTGACTTGAGAATAGTCGTTTCTCCGATCCGACCATCGTGGGGGGAGTGGATGGATGGGGAGTCCGGAATCTAGTGGCATGCATAACTTTTGAACGGGTGATCGGATCTAAATGAAACTTGTCAGTTTGAAAGAGCTTTCGCCTTAGGGTGTCAAGTCTGGATCGGGTCCGATACCTGCGGGGGATGGGGGGGGAACTAAGAAAATGTTTAAAGCATAGGGATTGGGACGGAACTTAATTGGGAGAACATGCATTAGGGCTATATACGAAACTGACGGGGCCAGATGGTTTCGGAGCTCTGGGGGAGGGGGCCTATAATTTCGGTAGTCGCGAGTTAGAATAGTTCCAGATGTACCAAGAGAACGAAACTTTGCAGGCAGCATCTTGGGGGGAGCGAGGGAAGGGAAATATGGAAACTGCTGCAAATTGCGAACGAGTGGTCTGATTCGAGTGAAACTTAATGGGTGATACGAATCTATGAACTCGACATGTAAGACATGCGTTCGAACTGTATGCAACCATGGTGGGGGGAGTTGGGGTTGGAAAATTTTTACATGCACAAAAACCAAACGGTTGGACCGAATGAGATGCAAGTTCGACAGTGCCAAGCTTGTGCGGCCTAGATTTGTTATTTGGTTTTAGGGACGGATTCAGTCAAGGTAGGGGGGGGGGGGCAGGTTCCGTTTTTGCCGGCTAAAATTGAATTTTACCTTACCTGCGGTTTTAATCAGCTTTTATTAATAAAAACCGATTTTTGCCGGCTAAAACTGGCTAAAATCAAACCACACTGATCTTTTTACGTATCAATCTTAACTGTTGTTTGTTCATTGTTTTCCGACTATTTTTCAACCAGGGTTGATTCCCGGACTAATTAGCTCGCCTACTCCAATCCAGAAAACCGGTTTGGGGTTGACACGAGTGAGTCATCAGGTCACGTTGCTTCCTGCGATTTATTTATACTGGGAGTTCGTACCGTATTATATTAAAGCGAGGAGGCTATTAGAAACTGCGGAGGCGATTTGTTGTACATGTTGATACGATACGCGGATAGTAAATAGGCTACTTCAAGAATTGAGCTTGTAATTTTAAGGCTTGTCCTTCTTGTTTTCTTGATAGTATGTTACACGGCAGCTCTGTAGGGATTCTCAGCAGAAACTTGTGCATATAAATGAAGGAACCTAGCTTCAGTGCCATTTATAATAGAAGATATGACTTAGCCTACACCTATTCAGTCTTGACATTATTCTGCATCCTTCCATCCTCTCTAGGCTAACATGAACTACAATCTTTAATACATGAAAGAATTATGACAGTCTTAGAATAGCGGAGTGCTATTAAAATCACATAGTAGCAGTTTTGATTTTAGCCAGTTACTTGATTTTATCCATGCCACTTGATTTTAACCGTATCGGCAGAAATCACCTATTAGCCGATATTAACCGGCTGGTATTTTAGCCACCCGGGAACCCTGGGGGGGGGGGGGGTACTGAAAATTTGCAGATAAGCTATGCTCCGATTTCAATAAAACGTGATTGAGGGGATCAGAGGTCCAACGGGGTGTGAGGGGGGGGATACCGGAATTTTCCAAAAATGATCAGATTTGAGTGAAACTTGATAGATGGTATAAAAGCAGATGCTTTTTAGATGATCCATTTTTTAGTCCGAACCAGATTCAACCACGGTAGGGGAAGATGGAGGGAGTACGGAAATGGTGTAACACGTCTAGGGGTCGAACGAGTTGATTTATTGGGCTGAAACTTGGAAGATTGAACAGTCTTGCGCATACGCTGCACATCATACGAGATTATGCCGGAACTGCTCAGAAGTGGGTGAAACTAAATATCCTATTTCTCTTTCCGAACCGCATTTTTGGATGGCGGGTGTATTTCGAGGCGTCCTCATCTACTTTCGTTTACCACCTACTCGTAACAAGTGCCATATGAGCTCGTAGCTCTTGTTTAGCTTTATTTTTTCCCCGGAAAAGTAGTTCCTGAATTCGGCCGAAACCGGGAAATTGGCAGAAGTGTCAGGAAGTTTTCGTCAAAACAGAGATGGCTTATAGGGGTAAATACACATGCTGATTCAATACCTGAACTTGTTTTCCTCAGATTAACCTGTTTTTGAATTTTAATAGTAAAAATGTTCAAGGAGTCTACTGTAGACTGGATCTGTCGAAGACAAGGCTCAATTGTCTGGATCAAATATTGGATTCTTGGGACTCCCATCGAAACCTTTGGTCTTGTTTCTTTTTCAGGGATCGGACGAATTAAGAAGAAAAACACCAAAGACAGAGCTTACACAATGGGGATCATACGAGTACCAACATTTTTGTCTTGTTCATTCTGTTACCGTCAAGCCGTATTTGTTGTTCCATTTTACTTAAAGCAAACAAAGCTACCTGTTTTGTCAATGACCGACTCTTTTCCTCCAAACGTGTATTCCAACTTATTTTTCAACATAACAGCAATCCACGATTTTTAGCATCATCTGTCGGGACTTCTACGATTCTGCGAAGACAAGCTCAAACTGTTTTCAAATGAGGAGCTGCTCACTGCAGCTGTGAGCCTACATCGGATGGATACGGGCAAGACGGAGATAGCCAACGCCGTTGATTTGAGGACAGAATTTGAGTCGTCGTTTAGGCGACGTTTCTCGTACCCGTGGCCTCACTATTGCTCGAAAACGGGTTAGGTTTAAAATCGTGAATACAGCGATAGAGCAAAATGTGACAGACATCGCCGTTGATTGGTTGACAGAGAATTAGATTCATCGTTTAGGCGACGTTTCTCATACCCGCTGGAGGACGCTGACTCACTGCAGCTGTGAGTCTACACCGGATAAGAGGAAAAAATTAGATAGCGAACGCCGTTGATTTGTTAACACAGAATTAGAGTCATCGTTTAGGCGACGTTTCTCGTACCCGTTTGAGACGCTGACCTCACTATTTCTCGAAAATGGATTAGGTTTAAAATCGTGCATACAGCGAGAGAGCGAACATGAGATAGCCAACGCCGTTGATTTGTTGACAGAATTTGAGTCATCGTTTAGGCGACGTTTCTCGTACCCGTTTGAGGAAGGTACAAAAATGATTGTCATACACGGATCCACCATCTCTTTACCCCTGAATCGAATATCTAATCAACTACAAATAAAGCTAACTTTTAACAATTTTCGGTTTTGGCCGGATTCCGGGCGAACTACTTGTCTGGGTAGAAAATTGTTGTCACATAAGTGTTCAGCATGTCTTCTTACTCCTGAATCGAACATCTAATCAGCACCAAATAAAACTTTTACTTTTAACAAACTTTCCGGTTTTGGCAGGATTCCGGGCGAACTACTTGTCCGGCGATAAAACGGTTTTCCCCATCGTGTTTAGCATGTCTTCTTACCCAGAAATCGAACATCTAATCAACTTCAAATAAAACTTTTACTTTTGACAAACTTTCCGATTTTGGCCGGATTCCGGGCGAACTACTTTTCCGATGACAAAACATTCCAGTGGCTGAACGTCCCTATCTTAAATAACCCCATGGCGAAAGGAAGCTTTCCACTTAGAAATGCGGGATTATGAAGTCTATCCTTTCAGGTTTGTCTAAATTAATGGAGCGATGTTTTTATAATCGAGTGTATAATTTTCTTACTTCGAAGGATTATTTTTCAAAAAATCAGTTTGGGTTTAGAAAGGGACATAGTACGCAAGATGCCATCCTGACTATGATCCAATTTATTCACGAATGTCTTGATAAAAAATTGATTCCGGCGAGTATCTTTTTGGACCTTGAGAAGGCATTCGACACGATTTGTCGCGAAATATTGTTATATAAATTAAGCCATTGTGGGATACGAGGACCAGCGCACGATTTTATCGCATCTTACCTAACAGGTCGATCCCAAGTAACAACTATTAATAAGACAGTTTTGGATCCATGCTTATTGTCAAATATAAGGTTTGAAGCTAAGCTGACCATTCATTACGAAAGAAATAGAAAACCGTGATTTTCGGGGTTTTTTTTTTCTTGATCAGCTAATTATCCCTCTAGGATGATGTGGATTTTATGATTTAGTTTTATTTTGTTTTTCGCTGAGGACGGTTTGCCGGAAGTGCAACCGAAATATCCGAATTTATGTTTATCCCTCGCACATCATCCTAGAGGAATAATTAGCTGATCAAGAAACAAGACCAAAGGTTTCGATGGGATCCCAAAAATTCAATATCTGATCCAGACAACTGGGTCTTGTCTTAGCCAGATCCAGTCTTCGCCAGACTCCTTGAACATTTTTACAATTAAAATTCAGAAACAGATTAAGGCCAAATAGCTAATCACCTGAGAAAACCAAGTTCAGATTTGGATTCATCATGTGTGTTTACCCCTATACGAAAACTTCCTGCCACTTCTGCCAATTTCCCGGTTCAGGCCGAACTCCAGAACTACTTGTCCGGCGAAAAAAGAAAGCTCAAAGACGAAATCAGGGTATCTTCTTTCCCCAGTAATGAACATCTAATCAACTTCAAATAGAAATTTAGTTTATAACAAATTTTCCGATTCCAGCCAGATTCCGGTCGAACTATATGTCCGGGTAAAATACGATTGTCACACAGGGACAGGGACGGTTTTGGCCGGATTCCGGACGAACTACATGTCCGGGTAGAAACTTGTTTTCCCAAGTGTTCAGCATGTCTTCTTGCCCTAAATCGAACATCTAATCAACTCCAAATAAAACTTTTAATTTTGACAAACTTTCCGGTTTAGGCCGGATTCCGGTCGAAATACTTGTCCGTCGAGAAAATAGTTTTCACCATCGTCTTCAGCATGTCTCCCTACCTCTAAATCGAACATTTAATCAACTTCAAATAAAACTTTTACTTTCAACAAACTTTCCGGTCTGGGCCGGATTCCGGGTGAAATACTTGTCCATCGAGAAAATAGTTTTCACCATCGTCTTCAGCATGTCTCCCTACGTCTAAATCGAACATTTAATCAACTTCAAATAAAACTTTTACTTTCAACAAACTTTCCGGTTTGGGCCGGATTCCGGGCGAAATACTTGTCCGTCGAGAAAATAATTTTCACCATCGTCTTCAGCATGTCTTCCTACCCCTAAATCGAACATCTAATAAACTTCAAATAAAACTTTTACTTTCAACAAACTTTCCGGTTTTGGCCGGATTCCGGGCGAACTACTTGTCCGATGACAAAATGGTTTTCACCGTCGTGTTCAGCATGTCTTCTTACCCCATAATCGACTATCACATTAGCTGTTTCAAAATAGTTTGTTTGTCCCTTAATTTGAATCCCCTCCCCCACCCCTAAATGTAGAGCTACAAAGCCCATCTACGAACTTGACTGGTCCGACGACCCAACGAACTTTCACACCAAGTTTCATCAAAATATCTCATTCCCTTCGAGAGTTATCGTGCTTACAGACGGACGGACAGACGGACGGACGGACAGACGGACAACTTTTGCGATGTCATAGGTATCCCTCCACTTACGTTTTGGGATCCCAAAAACCCCGAAAATCACGGTTTTCTATTTCTTTTGCTTATTGTCAAATATTGGTGTCCCTCAGGGTTCAATTCTGGGACCACTGCTCTTCCTAATATACATAAATGACCTTTCATCAGCGACAGAAAACAACAGCCTGAATGTCCTTTTCGCCGATGATACCGGATCAACATTTGCAGGACAGTCGGAAGAGGATGTCAAAGAGAACCACATCGTGTTTTCCCAATTGATTGTATGGCTAAAAGCTAATCGTTTGTCATTAAATGCCGCCAAAACGAAATTTATCATTTATAGTAGAATTGGACACAAAGCAAAAGAAGTGTCGACAATAAATGATCAGGCTACAAATATCCAAATTCAAAGGGTAACTTCACTCCGGTATCTTGGTATAATTATTGATGAAAATCTATCGTATAAAGAATTATTTTTTTGATGATTTATTTTGCTTTGATACACTCCCATCTTATGTATTCTCCCTTCATTTATTTGGCAACATTCAAATATCATGTGAAACCGATACAGACTCTTCAAAACCGGGCTCTTCGAATTTAAAAAAAATATTTACCGTCCCCTTCTTATTATCCTAACAAAACTGAAACTCTATATTTGTTAACTAATATTTTGCCTGTTTCAGAATTATTCACTCTACATTCTTTTTTATTTAAGGTAAAATATGACCGGTCGGAACTACCTTCGTACTTTCGTTCGAGTAATTTTTTCCCTGAGCAACCTGACCATGCTTATGAAACCCGTCATCAACGGAAAATGCAGCACCTTAAATTAACCACTGAGAGATCGCGGTTCTCACCATATTTTTCAATCACGGTTCATGGCATCTTTATTTACAATATATTGATATCAATAAATCACTTCCAAATATAAAAAAGCAACTTTCATTCTATACTTACAAATAAGTTCAAGAATCATCGATAAAAATAAAAAAATTAAAGTAAATTTTTATTTGTTTGTTGTTGATATGTTTTGGTTGTGGTCCATATTAGTTGCCGGCCATCGGTAACCCTCGCTTGCGCATTGGGTATTTTTATGGCACTTGCCCTTCGGCCAAGTGCCATATAGCGGTTGTAATTTCTGTCCGTCAGTCGGTCCCGGTTTTGCTAGTTCGGGCACTTCCAGATAAGCTAGGACGATGAAACTTGGCAGGCATATCAGGGACTGGACCAGATCAACTTACAATTAATCATTTCCCCAATCCGGCTTTCCCCGGATCCGGGAGTCCCGAAAATATAAAGTAAAAGTGGAGCGAAACGTAGCAAAAAAAGGCGCTGCCCGAATGCGGTAGCGAACCACGAACCTCCGAGTTGTAAAGCGACCACTCTACCAACTGAGCCAAGACTCCGTGTATGAGAGAGCGAATGCGGGACTATGCAGAAAGTAGATAATCTAAACAAATTACATCAAGTCAGGAATATTGGATGTATTAGGGAGCGAATGCGGAAGTATGTATTGTTAAAAGATTGAATCGGGGACCCGACCTGATTAACCTGGACATAGTCAAGAAACATAAATAATAGTTTGGGCACTTCCACGCAAGCTAGGACGATGAAACTTCGCAGGCATACAGGGACCCGACCAGACTAAGTTGGAAATAGTCACTTGCCCGATCCGACCATCGTGGGGGAGGGGGCGGAATACGGAAAATAGGGACATTCATAACTTTCGAACGGGTGATCGGATCTTAATGAAACTTGATACCTGGAAAGATCTCGTGTCTCATATGCCTCATTTCAAGTCCGGACCGGATCCGATGAATCTTGGGGGTGGGTCTTGAGGGGAGTGGAGGGACGGGGAATCCGGAAAATTTTTGAAAAATTATATATTTTCAGCTTACGAACGGGTCGTCCGATCTTAACGAAACTTGATATATGGATGGACCTCATGTCTCAGACGCCGGTGACATTGGGGGGAGTTGGAAGGGGAAACCGGAAATCTTGAAAAACGCTCAGAGTGGAGAGATCCGGATGAAACTTGGTAGAAAGAACAAGCACAAGTCCTAGATACCTGACTGACATAACCGGAACGGATCCGCTCACTTTGGGGGAGTTGGGGGGGGGAGTCCTAATTTCTAGTGATCCCGCGAGTTCGAAGCTTCCTGATGTGCTAGGACAATGAAAATTGGCAAGCATGCCAAGGACCCGACCAGATTAAATAGGAAATAGTCAGTTCCCCGATCCGACCATCTGGGGGGGGGGGGGAGGGACGGGGAAGCCAAAATTGAGGTATTTTTAACTTGCGAACGGTTGGTCGGATCTTGATGAAAGTTGATATTTAGGATGACCTCGTGTCTCAGACGTCCCACTTTAAATCCGGACCGGATCCGATAACACTTGGGGGGGGGGGGGGAGTTGGTGTAGGGAACCGGAAATCTTGACAAACGCTTAGAGTGGAGGGATCGGGATGAAACTTGGTGGGAAGAAAAAGCACAAGTCCTAGATACGTCATTGACATAACTGGACCGGATCCGGGCACTGTGGGGGAGTTAGGGGGGGGCGGACTTCTAGTGATCCCGCAAGTCCGGCGTACTTCTTGATGTGCTAGGACGATGGAACTTTGCAGGTATGTAAGGGGTCCGATCAGATTGACTTGAGAATAGTCGTTTCTCCGATCCGACCATCGTGGGGGAGTGGATGGATGGGGAGTCCGGAATCTAGTGGCATGCATAACTTTTGAACGGGTGATCGGATTTAAATGAAACTTGTCAGTTCGAAAGAGCTATCGCCTCAGATGTTCGGTGTCAAGTCTGGATCGGGTCCGATACCTGCGGGCATGGGGGGGGGGGCGGAAAACTAAAAAACGCTTAAAGCAAAGGGATTGGGACGGAACTTAATTGGGAGAACATGCATTAGGCCTATATACGAAACTGACGGAGCCAGATGGTTTCGGGGCTCTGGGGGGGGGGGGGGGTCCTAGAATTCCGGTAGTCGCGAGTTAGAATAGTTCCAGATGTACTAAGAGAACGAAACTTTGCAGGCAGCATCTTGGGGGGAGCGAGGGAAGGGAAATATGGAAACTGCTGCAAATTGCGAACGAGTGGTCTGATTCGAGTGAAACTTAATGGGTGATACGAATCTATGAACTCGACATGTAAGACATGCGTTCGAACTGTATGCAACCATGGTGGGGGGAGTTGGGGTTGGAAAAATTTTACATGCACAAAAACCAAACGGTTGGACCGAATGAGATGTAAGTTCGACAGTGCCAAGCTTGTGCGGCCTAGATTTGTTATTTGGTTTTAGGGACGGATTCAGTCAAGGTAGGGGGGGGGGGGCAGGGTTCCGTTTTTGCCGGCTAAAATTGATTTTTACCATACCTGCGGTTTTAATCGGCTTTTATTAATAAAAACCGATTTTTGCCGGCTAAAACTGGCTAAAATCATACCGCACTGATCTTTTCTACGTATCAATCTTTACTGTTGTTTGTTCATTGTTTTCCGACTATTTTTCAACCAGGGTTGATTCCCGGACTAATTAGCTCGCCTACTCCAATCCAGAAAACCGGTTTGGGTTTGACACGTGTGAGTCATCAGGTCACGTTGCTTCCTGCGATTTATTTATACCGGGAGTTTGTACCGTATTATATTAAAGCGAGGAGGCTATTAGAAACTGCGGAGGCGATTTGTTATACATGTTGATACGATACGCGGATAGTAAATAGGCTACTTCAAGAATTGAGCTTGTAATTTTATAGCTTGTCCTTCTTGTTTTGTTAATAGTATGTTATACGGTAGCTCTGTAGGGATTCTCAGCAGAAACTTGTGCATATAAATGAAGGAACCTAGCTTCAGTGCCATTTATAACGGCAGATATGACTTAGCCTACACCTATTCAGCGTTGACATTATTCTGCATACTTCCGTCCTCTCTAGGCTAACATGAACTACAATCTTTAATACATGAAAGAAGTATGACAGTCTTAGAATAGCGGAGTGCTATTAAAATCACATAGTAGCAGTTTTGATTTTAGCCAGTTACTTGATTTTATCCATGCCACTTGATTTTAACCGTATCGGCAGAAATCACCTATTAGCCGGTATTAACCGGCTGGTATTTTAGCCACCCGGGAACCCTGGGGGGGGGGGGGGTACTGAAAATTTGCAGATAAGCTATGCTCCGATTTCAATAAAACGTGACGGAGGGGAAGAGGGGATTCAGAGGTCCAACGGTGTGTGTGTGTGGGGGGGGGGGGGGGTACCGGAATTTTCCAAAAATGATCAGATTTGAGTGAAACCTGATAGATGGGATAAAAGCAGATGCTTTTTAGATGATCCATTTTTTAGTCCGAACCAGATTCGACCACGGTAGGGGAAGATGGAGGGAGTACCGGAAATGGTGTAACACGTCTAGGGGTCGAACGAGTGGATTTATTGCGCTGAAACTTGGAAGTTTGAACAGTCGTGCTGCAACCTCGGCTGCAACAGAACAGTATGCTGCAGATAATACGAGATTATGCCGGAACTGCTCAGAAGTGAGTGAAACTAAATATCCTATTTCTCTTTCCGAACCGCATTTTTGGATGGCGGGTGTACTTCGAGACGTTCTCATCTACTTTCGTGTACCACCTACTCGTAAAAAGTGCCATATGAGCTCGTAGCTCTTGTTTTTTTGTGGGATTTCGGGTTGATCTTGCCGAGTTTCTGTGGGTTTGTGGGGCGGGTTCCCGTCTGGTGGTGAGTCATGGAATTATTAACATTTATTTATATAATTAGTTATATGTAAAATATGTTTGTTATATATTGTACCGGGTTTTTGTCAATCGACCTTGTGTCCCCGGCTTGACCCTATTTATTTTGATTGTATGCAGAAATGTAAATTAAACCTTGAACCTAATAAATGATTGCATATTTGAGATCCATTGGTACCTTCGATCTTGTTCACCAGCCTGATTTTGATTATATTTCTCTTAACTAGATGTGAACAGATTTTAGTTCTATACCCCACCCGGCCGTGTCTCGGTGTTGGTGAAGTTGCCGTTTATAAGACACATATCTGCTTTTCGAAAAATTCTATGCTTTCCCTTCAGAGCAAAACAACACTATTTCCCTTATTATCTTGCACAGCGCTTGCATAAGTCCACCCAGAACAAATGTCACCGCGTCATCAGTCGTATTCTAGCCACCCGCCCGCCTTTTGACACCCATCGTCGGAACCTCCCTATGGTTGCTTCACGCATACCAATCTGTACAACGCAAAGCCGGGAGTCGTAGTCGATCGGTCGTAATAACAAAATTGTTTTTACGAAAAGAAAGATTAAACGGATTGCCGCGTGTGCAGAGCCGGCAACGAGAAAGGTTTAAAACTGTAACTGACCGGTAAAGCATGTAACTGAATACTGATACGAATCAGAAAAAATGTAACGCTGTATTCATGATTTTAAACATTAATCCATCTTCGAGCAATCGTGAGGTCAGCGTCCTCCAACGGGTATGAGAAACATCGCCTAAATGGTGACTCAAGTTCTCTGTCAACAAATCAACGGCGTTGGCTATCTCATGTTTGCTCTCTCGCTGTATGCACGATTTTAAACCTAATCCATTCTCGAACAATAGTGAGGTAAGCGTCTTCCAACGAGTACGAGAAACGTCGCCTAAACGATGACTCTAATTCTCCGTCAACAAATCAACGGCGTTGGCTATCTCATGTTTGCTCTCTCGCTGTATTCATGTTTTAAACATAATCCATTTTCGAGCAATAGTGAGGTCAGCGTCTTCCAACGGGTATGAGAAACGTCGCCTAAACGATGACTCAAATTCTCTGACAACAAATCAGCGGCGTTGGCTATCTCATGTTCGTTCTCTCGCTGTATGCACGATTTTAAACCTAATCCATTTTCGAGAAATGGTGAGGTCGGCGTCCTCGAATGGGTACGAGAAACGTCGCCTAAACGATGACTCTAATTCTCTGTTAACAAGTCAGCGGCGTTCGCTATCTAATGTTACCCCTTGCCGGTGTAGACTCACAGCTGCATAAGTCAGCGTCCTCCAGCGGGTATGAGAAACGTCGCCTAAACGATGACTCTAATTCTCTGTCAACCAATCAACGGTTATGTCTGTCACATTTTGCTCTCTCATTGTATTCAACCTAATCCATTTTCGAGCAGTAGTGAGGTCAACGGAACTCCAAAGTGAACATTTGTTTTACACCAAAGCGCGCGTCGAGTGGAGGCTTTTTGTTTTAAATAGATTTGTTGTAGAAGTTACGTTGTAACTGCTATACCCAACGATTTTCCGTTTGTTCCTGCGTTTGGTGGGTTCTCGGTTTACTTTTCGGAGATCGCCGGAATAGCTCTCTTAAGAGTGGTGTCATCCCACTTCAAACGATACGGTACTACGCTGACTTTTGTATTTTAAGAAGGCAATTGTAAACATTAGAAGTTCTGCGTCAACCAATCAACGGCGTTGATTGAGGCCCGTGGGGTAACAATATTGCCATATTAGGTAAACTCAGAATTTTGTTATAGATTTATATTTTTATGACTGTCCAAAAACACGCTAGTGAATGTTGGAGAACTTAAACGACGACTCTGTGACTATTTCATTTTTGCTCTCTCGCTGTATTCACGTTTTAAGCCTAATCCATTTTCGAGAAATAGTGAGGTCGGCGTCCTCGAATGGGTACGAGAAACGTCGTCGAAACGATGACTCTAATTCTCTGTTAACAAGTCAGCGGCGTTCGCTATCTAATGTTACCCCTTACCGGTGTAGACTCACAGCTGCATAAGTCAGCGTCCTCCTGCGGGTATGAGAAACGTCGCCTAAACGATGACTCTAATTCTCTGTCAACCAATCAACGGTTATGTCTGTCACATTTTGATCTCTCGTTGTATTCAACCTAATCCATTTTCGAGCAATAGTGAGGTCACGGGTACGAGAAACGTCGCCTAAACGAAGACTCAAATTCTGTCCTCAAATCAACGGTGTTGGTCATCTCCGTCTTGCCCGTATCCGATGTAGGCTCACAGCTGCAGTGAGCAGCCCCTCGTTTGAAAATAGTTCGTCTTCGCAGAATCGTAGAAGTTCCGATAGATGATGCTAAAAATCATGGATGGATTGCTGTTATGTTGAAAAATAAGTTGGAATACACGTTTGGAGGAAAAGAGTCGGTCATCCACAAAACAGTAGCTTGATTTGCTTTATGTAAAATGGAACAACCAATACGACTTGACGGTAACAGAATGAACAAGACACAAATGTTGGTACTCGTATGATCCCCATTGTGTAAGCTCTGTCTTTAGTGTTTTCCTTCTTAATTCGTCCGACCCCTGAAAAAGAAAAAAAAACAACTCAATTCTTATTTCTCAAGTTGCGTCGCCGCAATCTATGCGGAATACAGTATTAACAATCTGTCGTGCCACGAGGCTGCTCCGGAGGCTCTCGGCGCGCGCTGATCCTCTCTTGCCCGGCGGATACCTCCGCTCGAGCCGCCCTCTTGTCCCCAAGTCATCTCTGGCCCGCTGGATCACTCCGCTCGAGCCGTCCTCTTGTGCCCAGAGTATCTCGCGGTTTCGGAACGGGTCTTCTAGAGAGAGGAGGTGTCCCCTGCCTGCTGGCTCTTTGTATTGTAAGAGGCGTCCCCGTACCGCCGGAGTCGCGCTCCGGGAAGAGGAGAACGCGGTCCAGACTGCTACCTTACACTCTACCCACCACACCATTTTGTTTTTCATACTACTTTAGAGTACTGTTGCCCTGTTTGGCACTTTACGCTTGCCAGAGGCTTGCAAGCAACCAGTTTGACACGCTTGAGAGAATCCAAGATAGAGCGCTACTTGTTGGATCTAAATCTCCTAAAGACCCTTATATCAACCTTTTAAAAACTTTCAATCTTAGTATATTAGCGAGTTGTCGTGAAAAATTATCGGTAAATTTTGGTCTACAAACTCGTAAACACCAAATCCTCAGTAAAATCATACACCATGATTTTGAAACCGAACGGCCAAGACCTCCAAGACTAGTTGCACACCCTATTCCAAAACTGCAACCAGACTGCAACCTGTCCAATGCACCCAGGTAAGACAGAGTAACAGCTTTGATCCAGCATCTGTGAAACTGTTTAATGCGTCATCTACCATTAAAGAGCCCACATGATTTTATATTGGTTTTTAAGAACATATGCTTGACCGTTTAGTGTAAATATTTGTATTTTTCTTTTGTTTTGATGCAAACCGAAATAGCAGTTGATTCTGCAGTTCCGCTACGCTTGCTTGCGGTTACCCATGCAGCTTAGTAACTAACAGAAACATATATTTCTATAAGACTGTATGACTAATAGCCTACAGTGCCTACAGCTGGCCTACATACTACAGACAGACTACAGACTAATACTCAGAAAGTTTCATAAAAGTGTCACTTTGGCAACCGTGGTTCACATAGCATAACTCTACTGTATATTGTGTACAAATGAAACCCAAACTGACACAGATTACAGCATTTCCCTTCAGGAATCCAGGCCAGAAACAGTCCACAATCCACATGGCACATACTGGGTGGCGCTTCATTTGAATTTCGCGCCTAGATGCTAAAGGCGTTTTTCCGCGACAATACACTTGGAGCGTGTTCCATTCTACTTACCGTAGCCACTACGCATAACGTCACGAATTCTGGCTTTTTGCCGTCAAGTCTGGAACGATTTTTCTATTTTCCAGCAGGATCTCACGCCAGGGGTGAACCCGACCAATCACGTTACAGAGATGCGTGGTTACTACGCTTACTACGCTCCCGAGCATGGTAAGCAAATAGTAACTATTAGTTACTATTCCGACAAGGTTGGAACGGTCAGCGTAGTAACTTTTCGTGAGGATGGAACGGAAATAGTAACTTAATAGTAACTATTGTTAGAAGGAACACGCTCTTAATGACTATCTCTCCCTTCCGATGCAGAATCTCCGGGTACCTGCGGAAGAACGGAAGAAACGGTGTCACAGCTGCGCTGACTCGGGATTTGAGTCATTGAGTTTGAGTCGTTACGGTTACATTTTGCTCCTTCTACCTAAGAATCACTGGCGTTTTGGACTTAAGGCGTACTCTCGCCGTTCCCCGCGGACTCCACTTGCTGAGTCCCCGCGTTTTTGTTTGTCCCGGGGACTCACTCCCCGTATTCTCGCGAGTCCCCACGGACGGGGAATGCTCTGATTATCATCCCCATCATCAAAAAGGACTCCCTTTCAGATTCGGAGGGGAATCAATTTTGCTGGTGGTGGTGCAATGTAAAATTAATTAAAAATAATCAAAATAAACAAAACCAAAAATAAAGTGGCTCCAGACTAATTTCGTCAACTTCATATCTATTTTTCAAACAAAATCCGTGCTGGAAGCATTCCCCGTGTTCTCGCTGTTTCTGTCCGCGGAGTCCGCGTGGAGTGACTCCCTCTATTCTCGCCGTTCCCTTTGATTCCCCGAGGAGTCCTCGGGGAACGGCGAGAATACGCCTTTAGTCATATGTATTCTCGCCGTTCCCCGAGGACTCCACTTGAGGAGTCCCCGCGTTTTTGTTTGTCCCGGGGACTCACTCTCCGTATTCTCGCCAGTCCTCACGGACGGGGAATGCTCCGATAATGATCACCATAATCAATAAGGACTCCCTTTCAGATTCGGAGTGGAATCAATTTTGCTGGTGTTGGTGCAATGTAAAATTAATTAAAAACAATCAGAATAAACAAAACCAAAAATAAAGTGGATCCCGACTAATTTCGTCAACTGCATATTACTTTTTCGAACAAAATCCATTTTGGAAGCATTCCCCGTGTTCTCGCTGTTTCTGTATGCGGAGTCCGCGTGGAGTGACTCCCTCTATTCTCGCAGATCCTTTCGATTCCCCGAGGAGTCCCCGAGAAGTCCTCGGGGAACGGCGAGAATACGCGTTAGGCTCTCAGAGAAACAGCGAACCGACAATCCCAGATTCTACAAACGACGATCCGACGATGTTGCTCCGTTGCAAGATTCTCAAATCGACAATCCAAGCACGAATCCGGATTGTCAGGTTGTCAGAGCGATTTTTCATAATCTGGAATGTCAGAGAAAATGTATTTTCGAGAATCCGGATTGTGAATCGTCAATCTGGATTGTCACGGAAAAACGCCTTAACCCTTTGATGCCTGAAGGTTCTTTGAGGAACTACCAACTTTTATAATTTATTATAATCCAGACCATTCAACCTATTCACGTCAACCATTTTGCAATTGCTTCAATCTGATCGACCTAAATCAGTTCTATTTTTCCCGGTCTGTAATCTATCACCCTTGTGCGGGGTAATTACGTTTGAACTTGTGGCCTTTAGCCTTTCTTGATTTTCTTGAAAGGTGAAAATACTTTTTTGTGAATAATTTTGTTGTTTTGTTGAGGTACAGTTTTGATTCCAAAAGCTTTAGAAAGAGGAGGTTTTGTTTATTTGAATGAGCTATCATAAGCCCATGTAGCTGGAAAACCAGGGAACAGGAACGACCCCCAATATCGTGGTTCCTGTAGAAACCATCCGGCAATGGCGGGACAGATAAGATGGTAAGCCGTACACAGTGTGAGATGCCTGGATACTATGAAAACAGTTGCGTTACACCATTGAGATGAAATTTTGAGAGCTCGACCATGTCAAATAACATTCTGTGGCTCTGAGGAACCATCCGGCATGCATGGTCCAATTTTATCGCTCTGAAGAGCCATCTAGACAAGAAATATTGGAGTTGCCGTCGGCTGCAGCAATGTACTAGTCTGTTATCAAGTACACTTTTACAGTGCCGAAATGAAACAGCCTTTCCCGGTTACTTCTAAAACTGTGGAGGATGAGTATTCGGCTTTCCAGCGAAGACTTCGAGCACGTCCAGTGTCGTTAGCACAAGCTCTGACTTTTGTTCTTTGCCCGGAAGATAACTCCGACCTGGAAGATCTGTCCGATGAAGAGGAAGAACCATCTGATTAGAATTTTCTCCCTCCTGATCCTGACAATAACCTGCAGGAAGAAGAGATTGAACTAGAAATAGAAAGCGTTCGAACTGAAGCTGACGACCACAACAGCGACGATGATCACGAGGACGATATCGAGAGTCAAAATGCCACGAGCTCAGTCGCTGCTGCTTCAAAACCAAGCAAACGACGGGATCTTGCTTGGAGAAAGGTGGATTTCGTCCAGCTAGACTCTGCGTGTAAGGACCAACTTCTCGTCCACCAAGAAGTCAGTGGTAAGACACCTTTGGAATTTGTCAGGCTGTTTTTTGACGAAGGAGTGGTGAACCACATACGTGATCAAACGAAAATGTATGCTCTCCAGAAAGATGCAAAAGAGTTTGGTGTTTCGTCTCTCGAAGTGGAGTGCTTCCTAGGGATCCTTAGCATTTACAGGAAGAGTGAAAGTGTCTTTCTATCGCAGTTACTGGTCAAACAGAACACGTTATCCTGTAATAGCTGATGCCTTTCGCGTAACAGATTTGAGCAGATCAAAAGGTATCTTCATTTCAACAACAATCTTACCCAGGACCACGAGGAGACCTTGAGCACGACAAGGTCCACAAAGTTCGTCCTCTGAGAAGCAGCACAAGCAGTTCATCTTAAGGGCTGGGGAGAGCTGGTTCGTTTATGACTTAGAGATGTATACGGGTACCCGGAGATTCTGCATCGGAAGGGAGAGATAGTCATCAAGAGTAGTCGGGTCAATACAATTAGAATAAAAGAATTGATATATTAAAACAATACGTCATAAACGGCTACACCAGCACAACGTTCCCACAACGTTGGGGAAGAAAGGAACATGCAATAAATTTATTGTAACTAAATGGGAAACAAAGTTTGAGCGTGTTTCACCCTACTTACCGCAGCTACAGTACTTACAACGCATGAAGTCACGACTTTTCGCTTCTTGGCGTCAAAGCTGAAACACATTTTAAATTTTCGGTAAAATATCAGTCTACGGGATAATCCTGCCAATCATGTTACATAGATTTGTAGTTACCACGCTTACTACGCTCCCACAGGGGCGTCAGGACTGGGGGGGGGGGGAGGTGGGACAGCCAGTCGGTAAAAATAACCGAGTCGGCTTGAAGCGCCGCGACTTTTCTTTAAAACAGTTGATTTTTTTCATGAAAACAGTCGGTTTTTCTGAAAATTACTCGATTTTTCGTCGGTTTTTCTGAAGCTTGAAACGCTCTGGAGCGCAGGGGCGTTACTATCCAAAATGTTTTTGGGGGACGAGGCATTTACCGACTGACTGGTAATTTTTACCGACTATTTTGGAAGAAAAAAAAAATCTGTTTAAAAAAAAGCGACACTTTTGAAAAAAAAAACTGATTTTCAGAACAAGAGCTACGAGCTCATATGGCACTTGTTACGAGTAGGCAGTACAAGAAAGTAGATGAGAACGTGACAAAATACACCCGCCATCCAAAAATGCGGTTCGGAAATAGAAGTAGGATATTTTGTTTCACTCACTTCTGAGCAGTTCCGGCATCGTCTCGATTATCAAATGCACATGACTGTTCAAACTTCCAAGTTTCAGCCTAATAAATCCACTAGTTTGATCCCTAGACGTGCTACAATATTTCCGGTACTCCCTCCATCTCCCCCTACCGTGGCCGAATCTGGTTCGGACTAAAAAAAATGGATCATCTAAAGTATCTTCTTTTATACCACCGATCAAGTTTCGGTCGAATCTGAGCATTTTTGGAAAATTCTGGTACCCCGTCCCCCCACCAACGTTGTCGGATCCGGATCCTTGCCCAAAATATGTCATCTAGGGTATATGCTCTTTCTAAGTTCTATGTTTCATTTAAACTGATGCACTCGTTTGACTCCTATGCCAGCCTCAAAGTTTCCGGCAATCTCCCTCCAATTCCCGCCACTGTGGCCGAACAGGACTTGAAAACATAAACGTCATATTTCCTAATTCCCTCTTCCTGTCCATCAAGTTTCACTGAAATTGGAGCCTGGCCTATCTGCAAGTTTCCAGTACCCCCCCCCCCCCTACCTTGGCCGCATCCGGCCCGGACGCCAAATAACAAATCTAGGCCGCATAAACTCGGCACTGTCGAACTTGCATCTCATTCGGGCCATTCGTTTGGTTTTTGTGCATGTCAAAAGCCCCCCCCCCCCCCCCCAATTCCCCCAACCGTGGTCGCATTTGTTCGAACGCATCTTTTACATGTCGAGGCCATCGATTCTTATCACCCATTTGTTTGACCCTAGTTGGTCGCATCCTAGTTTAAATAAATAAGTCAATTAAGTCGGGTCGCTAATATGCCTGCAAAGTTTCATTGTCTTAATACTTCTGGAACTATTCTAACCCCCGACTACCGGTATTCCAGGAAAACCCCTCTACCCCCCCCCCACAGAGCCCCGAAACCATCTGGCTCCGTCAAATTCGGATCTAGGCCTAATGCTTGTTCTCTCCATTAAATTCCGTCCCAATCCCTCTGCTTTAAGCGTTTCTTGAGTTTTCCGGTCCCCCCCCCATCCCCCCAGGTATAACACGACCAGACCCGGACTTAACAATGAACATCCGAGGCGATAGCTCTTTCCACCATACAAGTTTCATTCAAATCCGATCACCGGTTCAAAAGTTATACACGCCACTAGATTCCGGACTCCCCATCCATCCACTACTCCCACTATGGTCGGATCGGGGAAACGGCTGTTCTCAAGTGAACCTGTTCGGGTCCCTGACATACCTGCCAAGTTTCATCGCCCTAGAACATCAGGAAGTATGCCGAACTCGCGGGATCGCTAGAAATCCGCCCCCCCCCCCCGAACTCCCCCAGAGTGCCCGGATCTGGTCCGCTTATATCAATGACGTATCTAGGACTTGTGCTTGTTCTTCCAACCAAGTTTCATCCCGATCCCTCCACTCTAAGCGTTTCTCAAGATTTCCGGTTCCCTCCTCCAACTCCCCCCAGTGTCATCGGATCCGGTCCGGATTTATAGTGGGACGTCTGAGACACGAGGTCATCCTAACTATAAAATTTCATCAAGATCCGATGACTCGGTAGCAAGATAAAAATACCTCAAATTTTTGCTTCCCCCTCCGTCCACTCCCCCTCCCAGATGGTCGGATCGGGGAAATGACTATTTCGTATTTAATCTGGTCGGGTCCCTGACATGCCTGCCAATTTTCAGCGTCCCAGCACATCAGGAAGCACCAAACTCGCGGGATCACTAAACATTCGGACTTCTCCCCCCCCCCCCCCAACTCCCCCAAAGTGAGCGGATCCGTTCCGGTTATATCCATCACGTATCTAGGACTTCTGCTTGTTCTTTCCACCAAGTTTCATCCGGATCCCTTCACTCTAAGTGTTTTCCAAGATTTCCGGTTTCCCCCTCCAACTCCCCCCAATGTCACCGGATCCGGTCTGGATTTAAAATGGAGCGTCTGAGACATGACCTCCTTCCATATATCAAGTTTCATTAAGATCCGATTACCCGTTCGTAAGCTAAAAATATTTAAGTTTTGCTAATTTTTCCGGATTCCCCCTCCCTCCACTCCCCTCCAGATGGTCGGATCAGGAAAGCAACTATTTCTTATTTAATCTGGTCCAGTCCCTGATATGCCTGCCAAGTTTCATCGTCCTAGCTTATCTGGAAGTGCCCGAACTAGCAAAATCGGGACCGACAGACCGACTGACGGACAGAAATTACAATCGCTATGTGGCACTTGGCCGAAGGGCAAGTGCCATAAAAACCGATCGTTTCTGTGAAAAAAAATTCACCGTTTTGACGAAAACCGACTGCTTTCGTGAAAAAAATAAATTATTTTGACGAAAAATTTACCGACTGGCTGACAACATTGTGGGGGGGGGGGTGTCACCCCTACCCCCCCCCCCCCCACAGTCGTGACGCCCATGCGGGAGCGTAGTAAGCGTGGTAACTAGAATCTCTGTAACATGATTGGCCTGTTTACCCCGTAGAATACGTTTCAGCCTTGACGCCAAGAAGCGAAACTCGTGACTTCATGCGTCATTTCTGATAATTGGTCGATTCTTTTCCTAACTGTCATTTTATTGTTGAAAACAATAACTTCTTTGAGCCCAAGCTGACTTTGAAACATATATTCAAACAATGTTTACAACGAATACGTCAGCTACGACTCTTCGTCAGCGACATTTCGGCCCTTTTTGGCAAGGGTCCTCGTCAGGCTGTCAATCTTCTGGGTCAACGTCGGGGAGGGAAACAAACCTGTAATAAATAACCGAAGCTTCTACCGACTATCAATATCTTATTAGGACAAATTACTTTCAGATACCACTGTAAAGACAAAACGAGACCAAAGGTTTTGATGGCATCCCAAAAATCGAATATTTGATCCAGACAATCGGGTCCTAGAGGCAGGGGCGACCCGAGTGTGGGGGGGGGGGGCTTAGGCCCCCTCCTACATTTTGGTCATTAAATTCGGTCTGTAATTCACTCTGTAACGTGATTGGTCGGATTCACCCGTGGCATGATATTCTGCTGGAAAACGGAAAAATCGTTCCAGCGTTGACGTCTTGGTCTCATTCTCTACCGAATTCGGTCGCATTCGGTCAGTCCATTTCATAATTAAATTCGGTAAGACTCATTTGGTTCTGATTCGATACCGAATACGTTACTACACCGGATTTTTCTTTAGTGCGTTTCTATTACTAGACTTGCCGAATTCGGTTGTTTTAGGGGGTTTTATTCTTCGGTGTACTACGAATTCATTATTTGCTTCAACCCAGTTACTAAGTTAGGTAATTTAAGTGGCATTTATTTAGCTCTCGGTCTTTACCATTTACGGTAGCGTCAGCTGGTTGCTGTTCATTTTTTTACTTCTTAGGATCGCAGTACTTCAGGAATAAGCACGTCTCTTGACGTGAAAACTAGCCTACTCTTGTTTGCTGTAAATTCCGAACTAATGTGCTTTTTATCCTATTTACCCCGGATCGCCCCTTTCGTCGCCAGACAACTCCGGGTTGAATAGGTATTCTTGGGATCGCGGAAAGGCATTTTTATCATCAGGGTTTCCACAAAATATCGCCTGCGGCGCATTTCGCAGTCTTCACTAGTTAGACAAAGGTTGCCTCATTTAGTTGGCGTTTGAAGCTTGGAATTTTGGGGGCCTTGGACTATGTTAATAGCTAGAATTTGCATAGGAAGTAGTTAAATGTTGCCAGAAAAAAAGGGGGATTCAAAGTATTTTGCCTGCGGCACATTAATTAATCATGAGCACGGTCATTAGCGACGTTGTCGTTATGTAGCAACACCGTTTTTTTGCGATTATTTCAAGTCCTGTTGGCAAAACTGGAAAGGTTTTCCAAAGGTAAAAGGCTAAAAAAACAAAAGCGGAAAAGTGTGAAAACGCGCAAATTTTTCTCTTTAGACTTGCTTGTATGAACTCTGCACCTTTTACGTTGTAGCTTCATAAAGGCAACTCGCTGTGTGTTTAATTTTTTTTTAATAAATTCAGTAAAAATCAGGTACAGTAGCGATTCGGTCAATTCTACCAGGTTAAAATAAAAGAGAAAAAAGAGATTTTCGGGGTTTTTGGGATCCTAAAACGTAAGTGGAGGGATACCTATGACATCGCAAAAGTTGTCCGTCTGTCCGTCCGTGCGTCCGTCTGTCCGTCCGTCCGTCTGTCAGCACGATAACTCTCGAAGGGAACAGATATTTTGATGAAACTTGGTGTGAGGACTCTTCGAGTCAAAGGAAAGGTCGAGTTCGTAGATGGGCCCGATAACTGCGTATTTAGGGGAGGGGGAGGGGTTTCAGATTAAGCGGCGAAAAAAAATATTTTTTAAAAGCTAATGAGATAGTTGATTATGGGGTAAGACAACATGCTGAACACGAATATGAAAACCATTTTCTTGCCGGACAAGTAGTTCACCCGGAATCCGGCTAAAACCGGAAAGTTTGTTAAAAGTAAAACTTTTATCTGAATTGATCAGATATCCGATTTAGGGGTAAGGAGGCATGCTGAATCCGAATATGAAAATGATTTTCTTTTTGGACAAGTAGATCGGTCGGAACCCGGCCAAAACCGGAAAGTTTGTCAAAAATAAAAGATTAATCTGAAGTTGATTAGAGGTTCGATTTCAGGATAGTGAAACATGCTGAATCCAAATATGAAAATTATTTTGTCGCCGGACAAGTAGATCGCCCGGAATCCGGCCATACCGGAAAATCTGTTAAAAGTAAGAGTTTTATATGAATTTCCTTAGATGTTCGATTTACGGGTAAGAAGGCATGCTGAATTCGTATATGACAATCATTTTATACCTGGACACATTTCACCGCGAATCCTGCTGAAATCGGAAAATTTGTTAAAAGTTTAAGTTTTATGTGAAGTTGAGTATGAAGATATGGGTGGAATGGATACGCTGAATCTGTTTTTAAACTTCAATTGTTTTCAAGACAAGTAGTTCGCCCGGAATCCGGCTGAAACCTTAAATTTGCCAGAAGTAAGGCAGGAACCATCGTCAAAGTAGATATGACGCAGGCTGTAGGGGTAAACACACATGCTGAATCCATATTTGAACTTGTTCTCCTCAGATGATGACCATTTGCCATAATCTGTTTCTAAATCTTATTAGTAAAGTGCTCAAGGAGTCTGGCAAAAACTGGATCTCTACAAGACCCAATTTTCTCGACCAAATATTTGATCGCCCGGAATCCGGCCATAACCGGAAAATCTCTTAAAAGAAAGAGTTGTGAATTTCATTAGGTGTTCGATTTATGGGTAAGAAGGCATGCTGAATTCAATTTTTTGCAAGACAAGTAGTTCGCCCGGAATCCGGCTGAAACCGGAAATTTGGCAGAAGTATGGCAGGAACTTTCGTCAAAGTAGACATGACGCAGGCTATAGGGGTAAACTCATACGCTGAATCCATCTTTGAACTTCGTCTTCTCCGATGATTACCATTGGACCGCTACAAGATCCGATTGTCTGTAAATATTCAAATTTTTGGGATCCAATCGAAACCTCTGGTCTTGTTTCTTGATAAGCTAGTTACCCCTCCAAGATGACGCGCGAGGGATAAGTACGATTTCAGATATTTCGGTTGCACTTCCGGCGAACCGTCCTCAGCGAAGAAAGAAAACTAAATCGTAAAATCCACCAGAAATAACAACAGGAAAACGATGTGGAACCAAAAAACAATAAGACGACATGTAACTAAAAAACCAGAAGAACGCTGCGGGCTGAACGCCCACATAAACAGATAAAAGTAAAAGAACGAAAGATGACGTATTGTAAGAATATACCGAATTGACCTTTCATAAGAATCGCCGAAAACTTCAAGACCGGGAGGAACTTTCCCTTTTGCTTGAAAACTAAGAAAAAACAGAAAACTTGCTCTAATCTTTTAATGGTAGCCATGTTTGTAGCCGAGATCTTATATTTGTACAAAACTCAGCTGGAAATATTGGGAACAGGGAGAATGGAAAGAGGGAAAAACGTTTCTTTAGCAAACAAAATATAACAGCAATTTAGAATTTAGGCACGAAATCCAAAAGAAGCGCCACCCGGTATGTGCCATGTGAATTGTGTACTATTTCTGGCCTGGATTCCTGAAGGGAAATGCTGTAATCTGTGTGAGTTTGGGTTTCATTCGCACTGGATATACAGTAGAGTTATGCTATGTGAACCATGGTTGCCAAAGTGACACTTTTATGAAACTTTCCGAGTATTAGTCATACAATTTTATAGAAATGTATGTTTCTGTTAGTTACTAAACTGCTAGGGAGGAGTGGCTACTAGAAAAAATTGGAAGTACAAATATGGGGGACATCCGTAAGGTGGCCAGATTCCTCTGCCTTGGTTTGTCCCATAGAGAGCGATTTTTGTTGTGTTTTTTCTTGTTTTGTTGCCATGACCCCAAGGGTTTTTTCGTGCAATAAATTCATTCATTCATGGGTGATGGGTGACCGCGAGTCTTGTCCAGAACTCTTATTAAATTGGTTAGTTTCGGCTTAGAAACTATTCATTAAGAATCTTACTCATGGCGTGTGCCGACTAACTGAGCCTTGTTTTTTTGCAATAGAGCTGCCGCATCCCTGCTTGCAGCACTTCTTTGCTTTTGGATAATGTGCTTTTTTGGATTCACTTTCTTCTTGGTTGAAGCAGCAGCACTGCAGCACCTTGCAGGCTGCTTGCAGGGAAGCACAGACAGGGTTCGTGCGGCTCTGGAAATCAGGGAAAAGTCAGAGAATTTTTGTTTGGTCAGGGAAATCAGGGAAAAGTCAGGGAAAATCGTGAAAAGTTCGCAGAAGGTAAGGGTGGGTCAGGGAAATTAATGAAAAGGTTCAGTCTATACTTCTGCATCGAGTTTTTTTTTACTGGAAGTTTCTTTTCGTCGGTTCTCTGCCCAAAGCTTATCAGTTGATAACTCTGTTCTTTGAGCCATCCCAGTCTGTGCTTTAATGTATACAACGGCTTGTTTGTTTGAATTGAAGAAGGCCGCGAGTGCCTAATATCATTACCGGTCATGATTGACGGTATGATTTTTCCATTTGCCCTGATTTTGCTTTTTCCTCTCCCTGTTCTTTTGGTTTGCTTTCAAGTTCAGGCTGTTACTTGAAGTCTTTCTTGCCAACTAACATATTTGAAGTTGTTGCTGTCAGTGAAGTTACAATTGTCGTTTGTGTTTAAGACATAGTGTTTTGAGACATTTGTTGATCTCTGTGATTGCAATACTATAGTTGACAAATAGTAATCTGTTTTTGTGTTGTTAATATGTTGTGTCTATGACATCACCAAAAGTTGTCCGTTTGTCCGTCCGTCTGTGCGCACTGTAACTCTCGAAGGGAATGAGATATTTTGATGAAACTTGGTGTGAGGGTTGTTTGGGTCAAGAGTAAGGTCAAGTTCGTAGATGGGCTCTGTAGCCCTACATTTAGGGGTGGGGTGCGTTTTAAATTAAGGGGCAAACCAAAAAAGGTCAGGGAAGTCAGGGAAAAACGTGGAAGAGCAAGCGCACAAACCCTGACAGACTTGGTCGGTGAGCAATTCTGTGATTCTCGAGAAGCGCTGCCATCTTCCTCGGAAGCACTGTGAAAGGGATGTAGAAAGATTCAGTCCGGGATCGGCCGAGAAGTGGACCAGCAGCATGCAACTAAAATGAGGCTCTGATTCCAACATCAACATATAAACAACATCAAGATATAGAAACGAAGTAAAAGCAAGCGTAACTGCCGAATCAACTGCTCAAATGAAAAATAAATTTTAAAGTTCAATGGGCACATCAAACTACCCCAATCTCACTCTGTAACAACCTAGGAACAATGAATACCCCCTAGATCAGCAGCTTTTTCAACAGTTTCCTCTCTGTGATATTTCAAAGCGTAATTTTTTGGGCCAGTACATGCTCAATTTACTAGCTTGGACAAAGATAAAAGTGATGTTTCTTATAATACTTAGTGAATCTTTATTATATGCATAAATCAGCTTGTATAATTCAGATTTGAATAGTTTATTTGTTTTTGAATGATTTTTGTATCTATGTTATTTTTTATAAGCTTATTGCATATTCTGGTACATTTTTATAAAGCAAGCTAATTATGCTTCACAACACTATTCCACAAAGAAAAACTTTTAAAAGGCACTATAAGCCATGGAACTTCTGATGAAACACAACAACTATCAGGTGAACTGCATCTGCGTCTTGACTTAAGTGACATCTCAAATATATCCTTCCTTCCTTCTATGGTATAGTCTTTGGGATCCACTGACCCTTCTAGACTTTTTCTTGCTGAAGCTTGGCTAAACTTGAGAAGCTGGGCTCAAGGGAGGGTCCTCTTGCCTGGTCAATGACGGTGGTTGGATGGTCTACGGCGTCGCTGCTAGACTTTAATGTCTGCTTTCGTTAGTAGGTCGAGGACATCGCTGTAAATCCTTGTTTCTTCTGCTGTTGGCAATTTGCTGGACAGGCTTATTGTAGAGATATCTGGTTTTAGACCCAAAGATCTAAAGGTTGAGATCATTTTCTTCCTCCTTTCGGTCAGGTGTCTGCATTGGAATAGGATATGCTGCAGAGACTCTTCCCACTGGAGACAGAATCTGCAGAGAGGGGATGGGCTGAGCTTTCGTTGGAATAGCTCCTTCTTCAGGAGAACTGATTGGGTCTTCACTCTGAAGAACATAGTCGTTCCAAGCCTGGTTTTGAATGGGGAGACCAGAGGGGGTTGAAGCGCTGGAATAATCTGCCGCAATCTGTTTCTGAGGACATCTCTGAATGCCGTTGGTCTGTTAGTGGATGGGAGGGCTCTGCTAATGCTTTGTTGGGCGGCTTGATCTGCAACTTCATTTCCATGTATGCCGCAGTGGCTTGGGACGTGCTGAAACCTGATGACGACATCTTCCCCTTGTAGTTCTTGGATTACCTCTCTGATGTCCGTTAGGTCGTGGCCTCCGGTTTCCCATTTGATCTTTTTGATTAGAAGGAGAGCTGACTGCGAGTCACTGAAGACAACGATTCTCTTCGGGGTAGGGGGGGATTGTATGACTACTTTCAAAGCAAGTAGGATTGCTTTCAGTTCGGCGGTCAAGATTGAAGAGTTGTCTGGGATCCTTTGCTGGATGATGAGGTTCATTGATGGTATGAAGGCTCCAGCTTCACTCTTACGTCCTTGAACTGAGCCGTCTGTGTAGATTTCCAAGTGTTCCTGGTACATCTCGTGCTTCCGTAGGTGGAAAAGCTGGGTGATCAAGGATGAAGGCATTTCGTCTTTCTTAGAGGGAATCAGCTCTGTTTCTACGTCTATGGCGTCCATGGTCCATGGGGCAGAAGAAGGGTGAGGGGGGTGATCCTTCTGCAAATCCATTCTCGAGTCGGGTATCAAACGTTGGAAGTTGTTGAATGAAGATCTTTGTTTAGTTGCCATGTGATGCTGTTTGCTTGGTTGTTGAAAAACTGACTCATAGATGATGTGTTTTCTTCCATAACACTGAATTTTTGAGTAGTATTTCAGTGTTAATATCTTCAGTCGCTCTTCGATTTTTGGGATTCCTGATATTTCTCCAAGTGATTTCAGAGATGTATGTGAGTGAAGGCCGAACGCGACTCGTATTGCCATGTTTTGCACTGTTTCTAATATTCTGATGAGGTTTATGGAACATGTGCCGAATGCTTGAATACCGTACTCCATTTTCCCTCGGATGTACTGTTTGTAGAACTCCATTAAAGTATGGGGGTTGGAGCCCCACTCAGTTCCTGCCATCCGCTTCATGATGTTGATCCGTCTCATGGCTGTCGTCTTAATTTCCAAGACTTGGGGTAGCCAAGTTAGCTTCTGATCAAAGGTCACTCCCAGAACTTTCCCGCTTGTGGAGATGTCTAGGATTCTTCCTTTCAGTTTGATTTCGGGAAAGACAATCTTTCTTTTCCGGTGGAAGAGTATTAGTTTTGTTTTTTCTGCTGATAAGGGTATCCCGGCTCTGGTAGAGTATTCGTTTATTTCGTCCAAGGATTGTTGTGCTAGTTTGGTTACTGGAGCGGACTCGCGTCCTTTGTGGCAAGATACGAGGTCGTCTGCAAACATCCCTTTTAGTCCTTGGTGATCTTTCAGTTGGATGTCTGATACGAATATCAGGAATAGTAGAGTACTTAATATAGCACCTTGGGGGAGACCTTGTTTGATGTTTCTTACTGAGGACAGTATATTACCTATCCTTACTACAAGTTCTCTCTGCTTTAGGTAGTTCTCAATGAATTTCCAAAAGAAGCTGGGGAATCCTATTTCTTTCATTTTTTCGACAAGGAGGTCATGGCCGACGTTGTTGTAGGCTCCTTCAAAATCGAAGAGAATTGCAATTGCTATTTCGCCTTCGTCAAGGCTTGTTCTGATGAAGTTCTCAAGTCTGATAATGTTGTCGATGGTACTGTGTCGTTTTCTGAAGCCTGTTTGTTCCGCTTGGACTACGAGGTTGCTTTCGATGATCCACTCTAGTCTACGATATATCATCTTTTCAAAGGCTTTCCCAATGCATGGAAGGATAGCTATGGGCCGGTAGGATTTGGGGTCTGCTGGTGCTTTTCCTTGTTTGAGAATCGCTTTGATCGTTGATGTCTTCCAAACCTTTGGGAATGAGCTCTTCTTCCACGCTAAATTGAATACTTTCAACATTCGCTGACGGTACTGGGCTGGGGTTTTCGCTATCCAGACATTCTCGATTTCATCTGTTCCTGGCGCTGATTTTAGGTTCAGGCTATTTATGGTGACTTCAAGTTCGTCGGCTGAAAACGGGGCTTCAAATTCCAGTGAATGCTGAAATGATTTCTTTGGTCTGCTACTATCTTTAGGCTGGTTTTGGCTGGTGGGGGAGCTGGAGCGTTTGCTCTGGAATAGGTCGGCAAAAACTTCAGCTTTTGCTTTGTCCTCTGTAATTGGTTTTCCGTCTTCCTCGATGTCGTAGGTTTGCTTCTGTTTGTTTGCAGGTTTGCCATTCATCCTACAGACAAAATTATGGACTTTTCCTGAAGGGTGATTAGGGTCCAGGGAACTGTTGAAGCCTTGCCAAGCTTGTTTCTTGGCTTCCGACACTGTCCTCTTGGAGATTGCTTCCATCCTTCTCATTTCGATTAGGCTTTCAACTGACGGGTTTCTCTGGTGCCTTCTCTGCGCCCTTTTCTTATTTTCTATTGCCTCTCTGCACCTTTGATTCCACCATGGTCTTGGGGTCGTGTCTTGAGATGTTCTTGGGGGTCTCGATTTGGCTGAAACTGGAATGGCTGATTTTGCCGCTTCGAGAATGATTTTATTGAGAAGAGAAGCAGCTTCTTCGACGTCAAAGCATGAGTCTATCTCTTCGTAATCATATTCTTGGAGAATATTTTCAAAAAGATTCCAATTTGCTTTCTTTGTTATGAAATGTGGATATTGTTCCTTTGGTGTTGCGTGAACTGCACAGAGTGTCGTAAGTATTGCATAATGGTCTGTGAAAAGTTCGTTTATTCTTTCAATAACTATGTTGTCGGCTAACTTGGTGCTTCCCAACTGTAGGTCGATTGTCGATGGGACGTTATTCCTTGGGCATAAATATGTATTGAGGTTTTTGGGGGTAAACACAAAGACGTCTTGCAGTTCTGCGAGGATTCTTTCCACACTTTTCCCTGACTTATTCGTCTTCCTGCTACCCCACATAGGGTTGTGAGAGTTAAAATCTCCTACTATGAAAATTTCTTTGTAGGACTTCATAACTTCTTTCAATGTACCTTCAATGTCATTATTCCCATTAGGGTTATAATATGAAGACACTGCTAAGGGGTTTTTATTATTCCTCTCTATGGTTACCCCAACCACATCATAGTCATTATTCCACTCTTTGACACTAATAGGAGAGTGTTTCAGGTTTCTATTTACTAGTATAGCAGCTCCACCTCCTCGTCTGTCCGAGCCTCGGTCTTTTCGGTATGTTACGTATCCTTCAATTTCTAATGTACGGAACTCGTTGAGGTTTGTCTCTTGCAAACAAATTATATCAACACTTTTCTTACTCAGGAATTCACTTAACTTTTTTATTTTAATGTTATTCGCTGAAACTATGTTCCACTGTAGGATACTTATCTGTTCATGGTTCCTCTGGTTTGTTGATTTGGGGTTGGTTTTATCCATGAGTTGGGTCAGAAGTGTCCATTCCTGGTTGATTTTCTATGTTGGTATTCTCAGAATTTCTTGAGTGTTGGGAGACTGTGGATGAGTTTTTCCCTTGTTTCTGACCTGCGTTTTCTGTAGAGGTGTTCGAGCTTCCTTTCTGAGGGATGACTTCTAGGTTGGTTGCCCTGGTTTTCATCTCTTGAAATATCTGCTGGGCTCCTGCCAGTATCTCTTGTCCCAGGAACATGGAGACGGCCTCTATCTTCATCAGTCCCTTGATTGATTCAGGATGGTTACTGCTGTTAATAAGCTCGGTGAGTGCTAGTAATAACATGATGGGTCGGAGAGCTTCTCTGATTTCGTGCGAAACTTGGGGCTTCATTGTGTTTTCATTCGATGCGGCATATAAGGTAGGAGTTGGTTGATGTGAGTGAGGAAATGGTGAGATTCCTTGGAGCGAAGTTGGTCGGGATGGTCCTGGGAGGAGTGTTACTGGAGTTGATGCACGGGAGCTCTGAGTGCTTGCTCTTGTCCTGGGACCGGTTCCAGGTCTCCTGACAAAACGTCTGGGTGTTTCAACTGTGTGTTGTGCTGGTTCTTCTGTTCTCTGATGGGTAGTTTGCCACCCTCTAGATGGTCTTGGTACTTCGGGCCAAGCCTTCCTATCTTCTTTTGGACAGTTTGTTGTTGTTGTTTTCTTCGGTTCCTCTTTCTTCCCCTCTTTGGCTAAAGTAGTCCTGCTCTCTGACTCTTTCACAATAGCCGCTGCTAAGCCTATTGGGATCTGCTTTGTTTCTGCTATTCTCAGAACTTTACACCTGTTCGCATAAGCTGCACAGATATTGGAGTCCGTTGGTTTGTGTTGTCCTTTGCAGTTCTTGCAGAACATTTCTTTTATGCAGTCCGGTTCGTTATGGCCTTTCTCGGAGCATCTCGCACAGGTCTGTTCTGATGATGTACAATTGTTTGAAGTATGGCCAAACAGGAAACATTTCTTGCACTGCATAGGTTTGTCTTTGTAGATCTTGAAGGGTTTGGCATCTCCCATGACATATATTTTTTCTGGCAGTGCCTTTTGTCCAATCACCATCGCGACTGACTTGCTTGGGGTCAGTGTTGTTCCTTGTCTGACCTGAGTCTTGTTACCTCGCGAACATCCAAGAAACGGTTCCTTTCGTCCAAGCAACTGCTACTGATGTCTTCATCCGAGTACCCTGCTGGGATATTGTATACTACAATCTTGCAGGTCATCTGTTCTCGAGGGGTTAGCTTTGCTGCTGCAACTTTAAGTCCACTGATCATATTTAAGAGGAGGGCATGTTCGACTGCTGGTCCGTCCTGTAGATAAATATCAAGGTTTCCTGACCTCAAAATGTTTAGGCTGAAGTTAACCCTCAATTTTCGGAAAATATCTGACCTGATGTCTTCTATGTTCTTGATGTCGAATTTTTGGCTGATTACTGAGGGAGAGAAGCGCACTGCAACTAGTTGGGTTTTTGCCGTCTCTTGCTCAGCTGGTAGGGGAAGGCCGTCTTTGTTACCCTGTTGTGGTTGTGATACAAGTAATGGGGATTCTGAATGTCGCCCTCTTTTGCTAGGTTTCTGGCCGCTTCCATCTGCATTTTTTCCACTTGGTGGGGGTAGAACTTCTTCTGCCGGGGAGACGACTCCAGAACGGACTGTGTTGAATGTATCCTCTTCTCCATCTTCCGAGGAGTCAAGTTGTACATCGACAGTTGTCTTGTACATGTTTTGGATTGGTGGATAGTTAGTCTTGGACATTCCAGGGGCAAGCAGGGGTCGTCAGCATTAATAATCAGCACTTATTTTAATGTGGGGACTGTACCCACTAGCCGATCCGATCGGATAAAAACAAATTATTTTATTTTGTTTATTTCCTATCAAGCATTGCTGGGAGTTTTTGAATTTCCTGCCACGATATCCCAGCTGCTAAGATTTGGATCGCCGAAATGCCAGAGAGGTAAAGACAATGGATAACAAGAAAACGGCCGATTTTCGTAGCGCCTTCTAAAGGAAGTTGGAAATGTTTATTTGTGAAGCATTTAATACAAAGTAAAACATTAGAAGTGTCCATTGTGCTTTAAGGAGATGTTCAGTTCGAACGCCAAAGCTAGAAAGTAGCTAAAGGGAATGGATGGCCATGTTCCCTCGTCTCAGCATTGAATATGCTTGTTTTCTCCACTTTAGATCTGTCGTTAAGTAAACACCAAGAAGTTTAATTTCATCAGCTACTTGGATTTGGGATAGGGGCTGGATAGGGGTGGAAAAAACTGAGGTTGGCGTTTTAAAAAAGAAAAAGTTAGGACAACCGGTTGGCGCTTTAAAAAAGAAAAAGTTAGGACAACTGGTTTGTCGATATTCACGAACATACAATCTGCTGCCACTTCATCGCTTATTTCATCAATTATAACTTTTGCGGTTAATCTAAAACATGATTGAAGTAAATATTGTGTTAGTTTGATCTCTCATCTGAATTCTGAAGTAAAGATTGTGTTTGTTTTTATCTTGGATTATATGCTGGGATTCTGTGGCAACAATTTGGCTCTCAGATCCCTTCTCCTGTTATGGGCGACGATGGCAACACCGATTTTTTTGTTTTTTTGGGAGGGTTCGATCAATCGGATCAGTGTTCAATATCCAGTTTCAAATGGAAAGTAGATAAATATTGAAAACTGTCACCTAAAAACACATCTCTAGATCTCGCGAGGTTAAAGGGGGTTTCACCAGGCTGCACTCCTGTCCCCTTTGTGTATTTCTTTGGTGGAAAACATCCGAAAAGTGACACTTTTTGTGGCACTTTCTGAATTTGTAGATGACACCGAATGGCACTTTTTGGCTGAAAAAGTGACACTCTCTGCTACAAGTATTTGACAACCCTGATGTGAACAGCTAGTTAAATGTGAACAGTGCAGTATGGCGTTATTGGAAATTGGTAGAATAAAGTTCCAAACAGTTAGCCACAAACCCGTGATTTTTTATACCCCATGCCAAATGCTGGGTATATCTAACGTTGGGCAGAGCCTATGCCTAATGCCCGATACCCCTATACCAAACGTTGGATAGCTGTTCGTAACCTAACCCTGCAGTAACGCTGACGCACCTCTGACATACCCTACTATAGGCTAGTCAATTATAGTGTCTATAGTCTACTTCAGGAGAGGTACCTTACCTCGTTATTGCAATACAGGAGGGGTATGTGATCACGTTTTGACAGCGCATCGATTTTTGCTGCTAAAATTTAAAATGAGATGTAGGCCACATGCTGTCCTGACAGTCAAGAGGCAAAATATGACTTTTTTCCCAAGTCATGTTTCCAAAAATATTAATATTTTGTGCCTTTTCTTTGTTTTGAAGCTGCTTCAAAAAGGGATTTTCTGGCTATTGACTTTGCTAAATCGACCTTATTCATCATTTTGTAAGTCAATCGAGGTAAGGATAGAATGAAGTGATCTTAGAAAATATGTTTAACTAGAAATAGAACGATTTTTCAAAGGGAAAGACTTCTCTGGAAATCTGAAATCTTGTCTGAGGTTGGATACCCCTCATGTATAGATGAATTTTGATTGGTTGATTTCTGAGCTTTCTCAAATCATCAATATTTTTTTGGGTTCAAGTATCCAGCATTTGGCATTGTGTATCCAGCATTAGGTATAGCGTATACCAAACGCTAAGTATACCCCTACTGTTAGAGTGTTTTCACAGGCCCTTAATTATCTACGTTGGCTAACTGGTAGTTAACTTTAGTCACAGCAAGTTCATGAAAATGGGAAAGTTCAAAGTCAATAAACGTTCAGATAAGCGTAGGCTACCTCTACTGTGTTTGAATCTACTGAGGACTGACTGGGTATGGGTTTTAATGCACTGTCTGATTTTATTCTTTGTTGTGAAAGAAATATGAAATTGAAATGTTTGCCTTTTTCCACTGTTTTGAGGCAAAAATCAGGAACTTTACAAAGCATACAATTACTATCCTGCCTTAACTATTTCAGCATAAATACTTATTTTATCTTCGAACCACCTTAAGTATTGTGTTAATGTTGTATCTTCATACCTAGCTATTGTTTTTTCACTCATCAGGAAGTCTCAGGAAGTCTCAGGATCATCTCAGGAAGTGTTACTTATAAAAGTCCAAAATAACCAAAAGTCCAAAAGAACCAAAAGTCCAAAAGAACGGCTAATTCATTACTTCAGTTAGAAAACCATCTCAGTTGACACTTGTGTTACAACTTATTATTGCAACGGTTGTAAGATGTGTTCGCGTGGAACGTGCGCCGTCAACGGCTCTTTTTGTCGGTAAATCGTTTAATCTTGTCCATAAAGTCTGGGCTTGCCCCCCTCCCCCCCCCCCCCCCCACACGAAAATGGGCTAGTTTCGCCACTACGAGAAAGATGTATGATTTTTTTTTTTTTCAGGTGCGTTTATGTTGCGATTAAAATTTCCCACGTCATAGTAGAATTTACGCTGTGGGTACGGCCGCAGATATTCTGAAGGTCATAGCTAGAGCAGACAATGGAAAATAAAATAAATCGTTTGTCGAATCCAAATAATTCAGTATATTCAGTTAAACAACACAATAAGTTGGCTTTTCAGTTAAACTTTAAAATATTCAAATATTAATTCTGGAGGTTGAAGAGTAAATAGTGCGAGGGGTCCTTTCAGTAGGGTGGAACTCGCTCACAGAGCATTGGGAAAAGCGTTGGCCGATTTTCGTGTTTTCCTTCGTAATCTTGAAGGCTTTTTCATATTCCCTTCCCCGTGCTGAATGTATTACTATATCTGTAGAACATAATGCCGTCCGACGTTGCTGTCAGGAATATGAACTTAAATATCCCTGTATGAATGGCTTTCCCGATGGTCCTTCAGTATAATTTCAAATCAGTATACAACAATCCCAGAGTTTTCTTCGAATTAAGTTGGATCATCATATTACTCATCTTTTAAAGCTTACTTGCCTTTTCTAGGATTGTCTGAAGCGAGCTCGCCCGTGGAGATTTGCCGTTCAGTTAATTGCCATTTGCTAACTGGTGGACTTGGAATCGGTACGGGATCCGTCTGGAACTGGAAAATTCGTAAGATCTGAAATGGATTTGAGGTAAATATTGGTCGGTTAGAGAGTCGACATGTTGGTTAGAATACTTCCTGAGTCCATGTTTGAACAAGACGATCGGGCCCTCGGTAAGAGTGAATGGTACAAATTATGCAGGATACCGGATACAGATCCGGCCACAACCGGAGATTGTCAAAGTGTAAAACTCTGATGTCAGATACAAATTAGTCGGAAGAAGCTGGTGTATCCGAAGAACATTCCGTAAACTAAATACTGTTTATTTTCCTCGGCTGGATAGTTCAGTCGGAATCAAGTCAAAACCGGATGTTTTCGAATGAACCTTTTTGTTTTGTATGCATGACTTTTTGGTTGTTGTTCAATGGTCTGTTAGAATGGTATCAGTGTGCAAAGACCAGCAAAGACCGATCATCCGCTAGAACTGATTATCTTCTTTAAAAAGACCGACACATTTTCCCGTTAGCGATTTCAATGAAACCCTGGGTATCATCTTTGTCTTGACCGTAGGCTTTGTGTGCAAGCAAAGTGTCCGTTATTAAACCAGCTAAACTCTTTTCTTTTTTGTCTGACTCTGCTGTTAAAGGACGTTCATTAGTATTTCTGTCCATTCTCGTTCACGAGATTCTTCACTTCAAGTGTATCCTATCTTCTTTATTTGCAATACACTGATTATTGCGGTTTCCATGCTTTTCTCTTTACGTGATCCATCATGTGCTCGATCATTGTTTGCGAGGAGCATATTCGTCCGGAGACCGGTTACGCAAATTTTGCCCCGATTGTCATCCCAGGCAAGGGACTTGGAAAGAGGCTGGAAGCCGTGTTTAATTTTCTGTAAGCATAGCTTATTTGTAAAGTGGTCAACTATCTCATAACACGCGAGCACAAACACTTTAGTGTGAGGTGTATCCTGTGAGATGGCTACTAGATAGATAGTTAGATAGATAGATCAGTGTACACTGTAAAAAGTTTCTCCGAATAAGGATGCAGTATTTGCTACTGGGATTAATCTTATCTCTATTAGGATGACATTAAACCGAGCTAGGGGTAAGCTTATCTCAGTAAAGATAAGATTAATCCCAGTAGCAAATACTGCAAGATTTTTTTTACAGTGTATTTCAAAAGCCCAGCGGCCATATACACAAAATAACAACACAAATATAACTTAAACGCTCAGACTTCTTCTTAATTCTAACCCAGTCGAATAACACCCAGTCGAATAACGACGGTGGTGTTAAGATTACTCAAAATTTCAGTAGTGACTAAAGGATACCGTTTAAATAGATTTTCTTAAACCGGAAAGTTTCCGGCATCTACTGTATCACCGAGCTCTGATTTGAGCTGCCTATTCTATGAGGGTAATTCAGATGCTGCAAGTCCGAAAGTTATTCCGATTTAACTACTTTAGGAATCTTTTTTTTACTTTTCCTGGAATCCAGCGATAGAGTTCGACAATCGTCGATTAAACCAACCAGGAAGCTCATGTCTTTCAGGTACTCATGGAACGTCTTTACTGCAATTCATATCTTGTCTACCGATATCACCGATATTTCTCGTATTTTTGGGAGGACGTATAACCGTAGAGCTCTTATGGTAACGTCAACTCCGCTCTCTTGGTCGCTGTTCCATTGTTGGTAAGTCCTTTGCTGTCTTCGTCACCTTTTAAATCGTACGGACGGATGATCGGGGTATGGCGTTGGCGGACTGTAATTCCACCCATGATCGTCACCGTCAGTGCTCCCATGCCAATCGATGCGAAAAGACAATCAATCAATCAATCAATCAAGTTTAATCCGAATAGCTAAAAGCTAGAAAAGGAATACAAATTTACAAAATACGCAGACACACAAGAAACAATTTAACTAATACACTTACAAGAAATTACCAAAAATAAATGATGGAATGAAACTACGTAAAAATTGGGTAGAAGAATTAGCGGGATATGGCGAAAACTTAGTGCCAGACGAAAACTTATTAAAGGACACCTGAACAATGAAACCATACTTAAACACACCATGGACAATTCATTTACAGACATGGCCACGGAGAGCATTCTTCTCCTGAGCGTGACGTTTTCAAAATAGTCATGTTCGTTTCTGGAGGTTTGCACATGCAGACCCCAAGACAAAAAGCGCAATTCATTCAAATCTTGTACAGCGCTGGTCGGATCGCATTGGAATTTCTTCTAGATATGCGTTTGGGCTTCACATAACCAGAAGAAGGGTTGATTGGAGACATTTGTTCATTTTTAAAATCGTTCGGTACTGAAATAAGGACAGATGCAAAATGGAGCAAAAATCATAGCTTGGGAACACTATTTCGTATTTGGATTGGGTTTTCTGCAGGCAGTGTTAACGGAAGCCATACAGATAGGGAGGATACTTGGTACTCTTCATTTAGGTGTCCTTTAAAGACGATCTTGACCGTCCAGAGGCGGTTTTGTATGTTGTTAAAAAGTTCTCATTTTGTATGGCACTTGCAGCCTCTGGCTCAAGTGCCATATACCGATCACAATTCCGTCTGTCGGTCTGTCCGAATTTTTGTCACACTTTTTTTTTAGTTAGGGTACTTCCAGATGTGCTAGGACAATGAAACTTGGCAGGCATATCAGGGACCCGACCGAACTAACCTGGAAATAATCAGTTTCCCGATCTAATCATATGCGGGGGAGTGGATGGCGCTGGAAATTTGAAAATTTAGGGCATTTTGTCACACTTTCTGGGATCCCAAAACGTAAGTGAAGGGATACCTATGACATCGTAAAAGTTGTCCGTCTGTCCGTCTGTTAGCACGATAACTCTCGAAGGGAATGAGATGTTTTGATGAAACTTGGTGTGAGGACTCTTTGGGTCAAGGGTAAGGTCAAGTTCGTAGATGGGCTCTGTAGCCCTAAATTTTTTTTTTTGGGGGGGGGGGTCAAATTAAGGAGCAAACAAAATATTTTTAAACAGCTAATGTGATAGTCGATTATGGGGTAAGAAGACATGCTGATCACGAATATGCGAATATTTTCTTGTCCGACAAGTAGATCGCCCGGATTAAAAGTTTCATTTAGAGTTAATTAAATGTTCGATTTAGGGGTAAGAATACATGTTGAACACGATGGTGAAAACCATTTTCTCGCCGGACGAGTAGTTTGTCCGGAATCCGGCAAAAACGGGAAAGATGGTTAAAAGTAAAAGTTTGGTTCGAAGTTGATTAAATGTTCGGTTTAGGGGTAAGTAGTCATGCTGAACACATATGTGAAAAGTATTTCTACCCGGACAACTAATTCGCCCGGAATCTGGCCAAAACCGGAAAATTTGTTAAAAGTAACAAGTTTTATATGAAGTTGATTAGATGACAGATTTGGGAGTAAGAAGAGACGCTGAGTCAGTATATGACAATCATTTTTTAACCGGACATATAAATCGTCCGGAATCCGGTTGTAACCTTTTTTTTTTTAAAGTAAAAGTTTTATTTGAAATTGATTATTTGTTCTTTATAGATACCGTACGGTGAATTCGATTCTGAGTTTTCTTTTTTGCTGGACAAGTAGTTCGCTCGGAATTCGGCCGAAACCGGAAATTTGGCAGAAGTAAAGCAGGGAGTTTCGGTCAGTACCGTCAAAATAGATAAGGCTTATAGAGGTATATCTGAACTTGGTTTTCTCTAATGATTAGCCTGGCGAAGACTGGATCTGGCCAAGACAAGACCCAGCTGTCTGAATCAAATATTAGATTCTTGGGATCCCATCGAACTTTTGTGATTCTCTTGCTAGTATCCGGAGGAAGTTTTTATCTGATACTAAAGATAAATTAAGAATCGGGTACGCAAAAGTCGTTGCCAATCGTGGTCGTTTCAGCAGACGTGGACTGGCTAAACTTTATTCTAGTTTTTGCGACCATGCCGTTTTGTCTGCGTCTGGTTTATATCCTATATTTACAAAGACTGATCTTAAGCAAATGAGGGTGGATTATTTTCGATATTGCAAATTCCTTTTGTATTTACCCGGATCGGTCCGAAATAGACGCCTTGTAAATCGTTACGGAGCTAGCGACATCTTATGTTCGCTGGAAAATCTGCAGACCAATATTGGTGCTGACGCGTGTTTCCGCCTAGGTGCGCACCACGGCCTCATCCGGCTTTTTCATTGAGTGCTTTTTTGTTATTGTGTGTGATATGTTGTACTATCTTTATTTCTTTTCTTTTCTTTCATTACTCCACTAACTTAAATATATTATATATTATTATTATATATTATTATTATATTATATTATATATTATATTATTATTATATATATATATATATATATATATATATTATATATTATATTAAACCTTAGGTCTTGTTCGAGTTAGGGTACTTCCATCTGTGCTGGGACCATGCAACTTGGCAGGTGTATCAGAGACCCGACCAAACAAACTTAGAAATAATCAGTTTTCCGATCCGACCAATTGGGGGGGGGGGAGTGGAGGGCAGGGGAATCCAGGAAATTGAGAAATGTGTAACTTTCTAACGGTTGATCGGATTGTAATGAAACTTAATAACTGAATAGATTTTATATCTGTGATATCCCGTTTAAAGTCTTGACCGGATTCGATAGCCAGGGGGGAGTTTGGGGGGAGGGAGACCCGAAATTTCATGAAACGGTTAGAATTGAGGGATCGGAGTGAAACTTGCAAGAACAAGCATCTGCTCTAGATAAATCTTTTAGACAATTGTACTGGATCCGGACACTTAAGGGGGGGGGGGGGGGGTCCCGGAATTCCGGTGATGGCGGTTTTGGGGATTTTCACGATGAAACTTGGCAGGCATATCAGGGACCTTATCAAACTGACTTCAAAATAAAAATTTTGTCGATCTGATAATGGTGGTGGAGGGGGGGGGGGGGGGAGTGGAGGGAGGGGAATCCGGAATTTTCAGTCATGCGTAACTTTGCAACGGGTGATCGGATTCGAGTTGAATTTAAGAATTGAGCAGAGGACATTTCTCCGGTGATAATTTTCATATCCGGACCGAATCCGGCAACTATTGGGGGGGGGGGTAATACGTGACCCGCTTAGAATGGAGAGATGGGAATGGAACTTTGTGGGAAGAACAAACAGATGCTCTAGGTAAATCATTTACTGAATCGGATTGGCTACGGGCACCGTGGGGGAATTGGGGGGGGGGGGGCCGGAAATCTCGAGACACGGTTAGATTGATGGTATCGGAATGAAACTTGCCGGGAAGAACAAACATCTGCTCCATGTAAATCTTTTACACAATTTGACTGGATCTGAACACTTGAGGGGAGGGAGTTTTCCGGAATTCCTTTTTTTTATGATTTTCACGACGAAACTTGGCAGGCATATCAGTCAAACTGACTTGGAATAAAAACAAATCCTCGATATGAAAATCTTGGGGGGGGGGGTTGAGGGAGGGGAATCCGGAATATTGATTCATGCGTAACTTTGGAACGGGTGATTAGATTCGATTGAAATTTAATAATTGAACAGAGAACATTTTTCTCTGGTGATCTTTTTCATTTCCGGACCGAGTCCGACAATTATTGGGGGGAGGGCGGAAAATACCTGACCCGCTTAGACTGGTGTGATCTGGATCGAACTTCGTGGGAATGACAAACAGATGCTCTGGATTAATCATTTACAGAACCGGATTGGTTCCGGGTATTGTGGGTGGAGTTTGAGGGGGGGGGGAGGGGGTCTGGGATTCCGGTGATCGCGAGTTAAGGTTCTTCCAGATGTGCTACGATTGACGATGAAACTTCGTTGGAATATTGGAGGTTTAACAGCATTTGCTTAGAAATAGCTACTTCTCAAATCCGATTATTCCTTAAAGTACCAATCTTGACCGCAAAGTGAAACAAGACCAAAGGTTTCGATGCGATCCCAAAAATTCAATATTTGATCCAGACAAATGGGTCTTGTCTTCGCCAGATCCAGTCTTCGCCAGACTCCTTGAACATTTTTACTATTAAAATTAAAAAACAGGTTAATCATCTGAGAAAAACAAGTTCAGGTATTGGATCAGCATGTGTGTTTACCCCTATAAGTCATCTCTGTTTTGACGAAAACTTCCTGCCACTTCTGCCAATTTCCCGGTTTCGGCCGAATTCTGGAACTACTTTTCCGTCGTAAAAAGAAAGCTAAAAAACGAACTCAGTGTATCTTCTTTCCCCAATAATGAACATCTGATCAACTTCAAATAAAACTCAACTTATAACAAATTTTCCGGCTCCAGCCGGATTCCCGTCGAACTATATGTCCGGGTAAAAAATGATTGTCATACACGGATTCACCATCTCTTTACCCCTAAATCGAATATATAATCAACTACAAATAAAACTCTAACTTTTAACTATTTTCGGTTTTGGCCGGATTCCGGGCGAACTACTTGTCTGGGTAGAAAATTGTTTTCACATAAGTGTTTAGCATGTCTTCTTACCCCTAAATCGAACATCTAATCAACTCCAAATAAAACTTTTACTTTTAACAAACTTTCCGGTTTTGGCCGGATTCCGGGCGAACTACTTGTTTGGTGAGAAAATAGTATTTACCATTGTGTTCATCATGGCTTCCTACCCTTAAATCGAACATCTAATCAATATCAAATAAGACTTTTTCTTTTAACAGACTTTCCGGTTTCGGCCGGATTCTGGGCTAACTACTTGTCCGGCGATAAAACGGTTTTCACCATCGTGTTTAGCATGTCTTCTTACCCTTAAATCGGACATCTAGTAAACTTCAAATAAAACTTTTACTTTTAACAGACTTTCCGGTTTTGGCCGGATTCCGGGCTAACTACTTGTCCGGTGAACAAATGTGTTTCACCATCATGTTCAGCATGTCTTCTTATCCCTCAATCGAACACCTAATCAACTTCAAATAAAACTTTTACTTTTAACAAACTCTCTGGTTTTGGCCGGATTCCGGGCGAACTACTTGTCCGATGACAAAATGGTTTTCACCATCGTGCTCAGCATGTCTTTTTACCCCATAATCGACTATCACATTATATGTTTAAAAATATTTAATTTGCCCCTTAAATTAAACCCCCTCCCCCACCCCTAAATGTAGGGCTACAGAGCCCATCTACGAACTTGACCTTACTCTTGACCCAAACAATCCTCACACCAAGTTTCATCAAAATATTTCATTCCCTTCGAGAGTTATAGTGCTTACAGACGGACAGACCGACAGACGGACAGACGGACAACTTTTGCGATGTCATAGGTATCTCTCCACTTACATTTTGGGATCCTAAAAAATACTTTTAAGCAATATATGCATTTTCATGATGCCCATCAGCCCATTAGCATTTTTGCCTCAAGGGTTTTGCTTACAAATGAAGTTCCAGCTCCCTTCCTTAAATTTTAGTGTTGATGTGTGATAGTTGTTCGTTTGTTTTTTCTTTACAATAGTTTAGGCTAGAATTGTATTAATAATTTTTAAAAAATCCCATCAGAATTAGTGAAGCGTCGTTTTTTATGCCACTGGCATGTCTGATGCTTTTAAGAAACACCAGGTTTATTTATTTTTGCCATTAAAATTGTACCTTACCTTAGAGTGCGCATCTCAACCGCAAAGTCGAAACTTACTTTTGAACATTCAAAACATCTTAACCCATGTAGGGGAGAGGTGGGTACAGTGGCGCACTTTCAGGTCAAAGCATCGTAACTTTGGCAAATATTAACATTTTTGGACGATTTTTAAACTGTTGTGCAGGCAGTTTATTATTCTACACTGGTGATTTATTTCACACTTCTTCTTTGAACCAGTTTTTGATGGAGTCATGTTTTCTGACAGCCACTTTTTGCGCCATTGTTGCCGACTAGGCGGGAACTATGGCGCACCCCATCTGGAACAGTGGCGCACCCATCTGGAACAGTGGCGCAATCAAACTGCTAAGATGAATACTTCGTTTAATGAGTAAGGAAGTACAAAATAATGAACTGAAAATACCTAAAGGATGAATACTTCGTATAATGAGGAAGGAAATAAAAAATAATGAACTGAAAATAAAAGAAGAAGGCACACTAGTTAATATTGTAAGCAGTCAGGTCAATGGGGAAGACCAGTTGCTCCGCCTGTCTTTCTGTGCCACCAGAAATATTCGGAGCAGGTAGCTTCATTTCGACACTCGACTTGCTGAAAGTGTAATTTTCACTGGTCCTGATGAACTTGTAGAAAGGAACCATTCTCTTAATATACATGAGCTCAATGTCAAAGCTGGACTCAGAGAGGACTTCGCCCACGGAGTAAATTTTGTTCTTTTTGATCTCCCCCTCGCAAACAAGAACATAATCTCCAACACGGACTTCATCGTCACACAAAAAATCGTTTTGGTCTTCAAGGCCACAGTGGAGGCTTTCATCACTATCACAGCTACTATTGCCTTTTGTGGCAGAGTCACCAAAGTCATCATCAGACGAAGAATCAGAAAACAGGGTCTTTACATGACTGTTTCTCTTGAAATTGCGGTCAAATTTAGCAAAGTATCCAACAGCACTGCCCTTTTTCTTAGGTTGGACATCCTGTTTTTTTGGTACTGGCTTTTGGACAGTGGCTTTCTTTGTCTTGGGGTTAATCTTAGAAGTCTTGGCCTTTTTCTTTGCCTCCCTTTCCATGAATTCTTTCTCTAAAGCATCTTTCACTGGGGTATCCGTGGCAATGATGGTTTTCTTCCTCTTCCGAACTCCTTCTGGCAGCTTCCTGGGGGCGCTCTTGGGTAGGGCCTTACAGCTTCGGGTGTAACGGCGGTAGGGGAGGCAGCGCTTGGGGAGGCAGAGCTTGGACCCGCTTCGTTATGACTATTCAATTCTTGCTCGACTTCTTCGGCCTCTGGAGCTGCGCTGGGATTAGGGTCTGGTCTGTCGGTCACAGCTGATGCGAGAAAATCGTCGTCTGTGAAAAGTAGGCGGTTGAAGGGGAAAATCCCAGTAGCAGCAAAGCCACTGACTATGTTTTTCTGTGTGAAGGAGAGTTGGAAGGCCTTTCCAACAAGTTGAGCGATGATAGGGATGCCAATCGTCTGTCCGGGGTTGCTGACCATCCAGTCATTGCAGGCGATGTTGAAGTAGTTTTTGAATGATTTGTAGACTGTTCTGTCCAGTGGCTGTAGCTTTCCGCTGGTGTGGGGTGGCAAAGTCAGAACCACTATCCCGTTATCTTTGCAGTACTGAATGGCCTGGATCGACACATGAGAAGAGTGGTTGTCTTCTATCAGCAATATGGGTCTCTCTTTTGTACAGCGGGCATGTTTCACAACGTGTTCGAGGACAAGCAGGAAGATGTCAGATGTCATCCATCCTTTGGCAGAACCGCTACCGCCACTGCCTGGTGGTGCACCATTCATCAACTGGGAGCCGAATCTTTTCCTTGGGAAGACGAAGTAAGGTGGCAAGAAATTACCTTGAGCATTGATGGTGCAGCAGACTGTGGTCAGTTCGCCTCGCTCAGCAGAAGTCACTTGGCCCACCTGTTTGTGCCCCTTGGGTGCTATCACATTTGGTGGTCTCTGCACTGTTGTTGCCCCCGTCTCATCTAAGTTATAAATATCACTAGGCTGAAACTTAAACTTATTCATAACAGTCTCCAAGTTGTCATAGAACTCGTTTACAGTTGTTCTGTTGAATGCCGTGGCTCTGGCCAAGCTTGTTCCCTCCGCTTTGCGGATAGACAGGTCTGGGAAGCGTTTCATGTAACTGTAATACCAGTCTTTCCCCGTCATCTTTTTCTCATGCCATGAACCATGACTGAACCATGATTGATTGCTGGACTAGCAGCAAGCTAAAAAAAAAAGTAAAAAAGAGTCGTCTGCCATTTTTAATTTATTACTTACTGGTGAAAGAAAAAGTGATAAAGTATCTACCTTTTGACAAATGATATGTTTGATGTTGCACTGTCGGGCTGCTGGACACAACCCCTACTAGTGCAGCCAATGCATAGTTGAGGTTGGCAGGGACGTAACCAAATATTGTGCTAATAGGAAAGATCGGACAATCGCCAAAAAGCGCTTAGTTGACAATTTTATTTATCAAAGAATGTCAAGAAGTTTAGAAGAAGAAGTTAGAACTAAAGAAGTTTTCCATGCCATGGTTTATTGGCTCAACGTCTCTCCTTACAAACGCATTTTGCAACACATTACTATGAATGCTTAAAGATTTTCAACTTTCGAACCTGAACTCCGTATCGACCTTTGACATAATTTTGTTCGTCACATTAAAAACGAGCTTGTACTCAGTTAAATGGAGGACTATCGATCGAACACTGAACTGAACAGAAGTAAGAAGTTGTTCCGTCGGAATAAAAATGTTGCCGGTTTCAGTGTACTTCCTCATTTCAGTGAAGACGGAGCTTGCAGTCTCACCAGGCGGTTTCAGAGTTGTTTTGGCATATAAGACGAAGAAAATCTTTAATATAGTTGGATCCCTGGAGGTCGCAAAAGGGTCTTGACCATCAAAGCCTTCGACGGGCTGTCAAATTCAGCGACAGTCAGATTGTCGTTATGTCCCCGATAGATTCTGATTGCAGCGAACCCGTTTTCAAAGGCATGTTAGGTAATTTTAGCCATCAGTGAAAAGTAGAAGCGTTTGAGCAGTAGAATGGATCGTTAAATTCCTTGATAAAACTCGGAAGTATTCGTCGCTGCAGGAGGAAAAGACAGATAACACAGACATTATCGAAATGGAAACTGAAACTGTATGGCTGAGAGCTGGGGCAGTAAGGGGAACTCTCATCTTCAGGAAAGACGGTGGACTGATGTGGCTGTGGGTCAGTTTCAATGCTAGGCGCACGGCGTTGTTGGAGTCGTGCTCATAAAGCTGGCGGATATGATCCCAGATGGTAACTTTGCTACTTTCAAATTTTCCTGTCATACGAGAGGAGGCTATTCCTCACGTTCTTAAGCAGATGTGGTGGATCGGATACTACGTAGGGCTTTGGCTGCCGGATCGTCGGTTTTGTGCAGCTAAACCCCCAGTAGGTTGTACAATCCTACGTTTTCCCCAGATTGATCTCCGAACGGCACCATCGGCTTCCTTGGTTTTTCCGACTTCTTGTGTTACTAGCTTCGCAATTGAGATCTTTCGGTTCATCTTTTTTCGCAATGAAGTTAACATTAAATTACGGTCTTCCCCTATCGCGTGGTTTTAGAAGCTTCTCCCTAGTTCCTGTTATCGCACCAGGTTCAGCAAACGACGAAGCTAGCTTTCGTCCTGCACTCGTCAGAACGGGGCTCTGGCGTTTGGACGCAGACTTAGCACTATCTGTTCTTATCAGATGTTGTTTTTTCGTGAATTCTTTGAATGTACGCTTGATAGCTGATGTACCACAGTCAGTCTCTTTATTCTGGCATCTCAGGAGCAGACGAATCCAAATACAAAAACAATTTAAGTGTAACACATAAAGATGATGATGCACAGTTGATGGTGAAACATCGAATCAAATCAAGGATCGGCGGGTCTTCGGCAACTGACCATTGATCGCTTTCGCGGCAAGGGCTGACAGGTTTTCAATCTCTGTAAAACGTAGTTCGACTGGATGGATCTTCGTACTTGCAGTTAATGTGGGTGAATTTGTTCGGTTTTCTACACGTGCACCTGGAAGATTAGAGGTGTCTTCATAATGTCAGGTATTCAAGTTCTTGTCACGGGCTTCTAGGTGAAAGTAAGTTGCACAACAGCTAAATAAGGAAAGCTAAGATCATCCAATATTTGGTGGTTGTAGAGATTGGAAGTAGTAGAGGTGGGAGTACAACCCGGCGCAACAAAGTACAGGTTCCGTCCCCAGGTAGCTTCCCGATATGAAGACTACCTTTTTGATGTCGAAAGCAGAGAATGTGTAACTCATCCTCAAAATAGTTTGTCCATCAACTCCGTGCTCGCCAGAATATGAGGCATCTGCTAGATGATTGGTAACAGTGGTACGTGTAAGTGGTCGAATCAAATTATCCTGAAATGTCTTCAGGGTTTCTTCGTTGTACAACCTTGATATTAAGTAGGTTGTATTGGAAGACTGGCTTCCATGGTCTCGATATACTGATGAGCTTATGTCGTAGGTGCTATGATTTCGACGGGATTGGGAACAAAAACGTTATCCAAATTCCAAATAAACATGTACTGATTCACAAAGGATCACGTTTGAGTCAGGGATGATTTGCCGACTAAATGGCGTCATGAACATCTGTGTATTATATACTTAATAGGCAGATCTTCGAAGAATGTTTCTGTTCTCCTGATAGATACTACTTTTCTTAGATATTTGTAAATTTTGATGACTTCTCCGGCTGGAATAACTAACACACCCGACTTATGCTCATGAACGTATGAATAGGCGGTAGTAGTTGGTGATTATAAATTTTTGGGTAATCAGGTAATCAACATATTCCCATACAGAACTTGTTGCACGTAATGAGGTTCTGTAGGAGTAGCGTAAGTCATTAAGAAAGCCTTATTCCGATCTGTAGTAACCATGTGGGAGTGGCACCAAGGAATTGACTTTCTATCTTTAAATACCATCGCAAATGGAGGGTTCATGAGCTGTATAAAAACATCACTCATATCAACACCTTCCCTATTACACTTGTCCGGGGTAATGTTTCTCGATACATTTTTTCTCTGTACTACATCAAAGCATGATTCCTGTAGGACTGGGCATAGCAAACCTCCTGGTAAATATAATTGTCCTGGTTCGTCGTTAACATCGTGTTGCAATGTTACATCAGTATGACAACCACATTTTGATATTCAGAGTTCCCATCATAATAAATAACCCCACTACAATAAGAAGCAGTGTCGATTGATCCCACGACAGTGACTTGTGCATTGACAGTACCATTAATTTTCAGACCAGAAATCGTGCGTCCAGAATACCCACCATTCGTCAATGTCTTGTGATCCCTTCGCTCCCCTCTGGAGTCACTTCCACTATATTGCTTGACAATGTCTTTCTCGTCAAGGCAATATGCCCATACCTTCCAAAAAGCTGGACAACTTTGCAAATACGACAGGTGACTACTTTAGTTTGCAGTCTCAACTCCTCTCTAGCAGTCTCAACCTCTAAAGGAAGCAGAAGCCCAATTCCTTCCTGAGAGAAACTCAAAAGAACTGACGCGAATATTATCAGCTGAATACTAGATCGAAGGTTCATCCTAACTTATTAAACTTAAGAAAAACAAATAAAATATTCATAACTAGAAAAAATTTACTTCTTGAATCAGTCATATCTACCTTGTAGTTTTCTGCTGTACGCGTCAGAAACCATATCCCCCACCAATAAATACATTACATTAACTCGCTTGTGTCGCTAAAATCTTTACGGATAACTCAAATTATCCGTACGCGGTAATAGGCACGCACACTCAAATACAAGCGGGAAATGATCCGACCCCGAACACGTCGTAACGTATCCTAACATTTGATAACAGAAAATCGATTGCTTGTGAACACAAAATATGGTCCAGCCAAGACGTTCTACCAGGATGGCTCATGAACGTAAATGACATAGCTTCCAGCGCCACTACATCAGACAAAATAAGGTGGTTGAGTTCTCCATACTCAGCGATCTCCTCGCTAAAAACAGTATCAGAACAAGAATGAGCATTAAAATCCCCAACGAAACACACCTTATCATAATCATTCGCTAAAGCCAGAAGCTTACCCAGATACATCGAAAACTCCGGGAGGTTCTCGTTTGAGGATACCGGCATATATACTTTAGCAAAAAGGTACTCAACTCCAGCTATAGAAACACAAAGTGACTGTAGCTTTTCATCGGACTGTATCGGGAAAGAAAGAAATGAGCAATTCACTTTTCTACAAAGTACGGCAAGCCCTCCCTTCGGCCGCCCACGGAGTATGGCGTCGCCCGCTTTTGTAGCACACACACCATATGCTAAGAAATCTTGACCCACTGAGTTCAAAAGGGGAAGATCAAAATCAAATAACATAGTTTCTTGGAGAACAAGACCAAAGGTGTCGATGGGATCACAAAAACCTAATATTTGATTCAGACAATAGGGTCTTGTCTTCGCCAGATCCAGTTTTCGCCAGGCTAATCATCAGAGAAAACCAAGTTGAGATATACTCTATAAGCCATATCTATTTTGACGATACTGACCGAGACTTCCTGCTTTACTTCTGCCAAGTTTCCGGTTTTGCCCGAATTCCGAGCAAACTACTAGTCCAGCCAAAAAAGAAAATTCAGAAACAAATCCTGCGTCAAATTCCTATAAAGAACGTCTAAGCAGCTTTGAATAAAATTTTGACTTAAAAAAAAAATTCGGTTACAACCGGATTCCGGACTAATTATATGTCCGGGTAAAAAATGAGTGTCATATGCAGACTCAGCCTCTCTTCTTACCCCTTAATCAGTCATCTAATCAAACTTTTGCTTTAAATATTTTTTTCCGGATTCCAGGCGTACTAGCTGTCCGGCGAGAAAATGGTTTTCACCATCCTGTTCAGCATGTATTTTTACCCCTAAATCGAACATTTAATCAACTTCAAATGAAACTTTTACTTTTAACCAACTTTCCGGTTTTTGCCGGATTCCGGACGAACTAATCGTCCGGCGAGAAAATGGTTTTCACTATCGTGCTCAGCATGTCTTCTTCCACCATAGTGGACTATCACATGAGCTGTTTAAAAATATTTTGTTTGTCCCTCAATGTGAACCGCCTCCCCCACCCCTAAATGTATATCTCATTCCCTTCGAGAGTTATAGCGCGCACAGACGGACGGACGGATGGACAGACGGACAACTTTTGCGATTTCATAGGTATCCCTCCACTTACGTTTTGGGATCCCAAAAACTAAATCATTATCTGTACACAGTGCCATCACAGCAGCAATGTTCCGCTTAAATGAGTGGCAATTCAGTGATGCTACTCATCCAGCGGGAAAGGCGAGATTACGCCTGAAGACAACTTTCATCTTTTCGGGTTGTCTAGTTTTATATCTTCGATACTGACTGCCATCTTTTCATATATAGGACTTCTTGGCCCTATGCTGTTAGACGCAATGGCGAGATCAAGAATCTCATGATTGCTAGGAGCAAAACAAATTTGTAATATATTTTTGCGGCAAGAAAAATTTGTTTAAACCTTTGGTGACCTGTCTTGGGTCATCTGCCATCTTTATAACTAATTTACTTGGTGGTACAAATGCTTAGCCGAGGCCTTAGAAATGGTGTTTCACTCTTCCTCAATGCTGATGAGGTATTCTTGGCCTGCGATTCTCTGCATTTGGTCGTAAAGTGAAAAAAAAAAAAACCTAGGGCTCTTGGTAGGTTGTGTTTGGGAAACCACACACACACCCATTCTCCTCCGAATTATCCTCTTTCGCGTTTTCGGACTATTCAGAGAAGTGTTTTTGTCAGAATCGAGAACGGGGAAAGCCTCGCGATTCTGCAGAATCGAGGAATATTCTTATCTTACCGTTGGTTTTATGGCAAGAATTAAGTACCTACTTGCCCCATCACAAATTTATAACCGTCAACTTACAACCATTTTTCTACATCCTTGTGATGAGCACCTTTTGAAACACGAAACTTCATCCACAATCGTTCTTTTCTCGATATAGGCTTGCAAACAAAATTATCGCGTTTACATGACAGGTGCACATGCCTGAGCCTCCGAGGTAAACGACATGGTGGTAGAGCCACCTACGTTAAGTTTGACTGTGCATGGCAGCTGGATCTACGATGAATCCCTTGTCTCCAGTAAAGTTGTCGCTTGATCCAATGTCGATGTCAGCTGCTCCAAATGATAGGTGATCTCCTTCTTCGTCGCCTCGAACACTGTCTGAATTTCCAAGATTAACTGATTTCAACACGTCTGCGTATAACTTGCTGCTTTCGCAATCGGTGGGATGGAACAAGTCGTCAAAACAACACGAAGCAGCTTGATCACAGATGCGACGGGACATGTTGTCATTTCTCTACTTTCAAAACTAGACTGATTACAAATTACACAGGGCTTTTATACTAAACACCGTAGACTTTTGCCCCACTTCCATCTGGTCGTAATACTTTCGCTTATCGGACCGGTTTCACTTTGGACCTTTGTTAGTTTTGAGTGAACGAATTATTTCTCCTCGGGTTTAAAAGGTCCAAGGAAGTTTAAGAGATGATGAGAAGGACAATAAATGAAGTCGGAGATCAGATACTATGACGTCACCTCGCAATTCCACGCACTGATATCCTCACTGTAGAGATAAGGAATAATCTTACTTTTCGGCTGCTGCTGTTGCAGCTCCCTAAACCAAGTGGTACGCCTAGGGCGATAATCTATGACTCAAACCCAGCATTCAACAAGGGGGTTGACAGTTTAAGAATCCGCCTAATCGGACTAATTTTGTCCCTGTACTCTCCCTCAAGTCCATAGGATCTTTGTTTTCTCCAGAGAGACTGCCAAAAAAGGGTTAACCGAATTGGAATAAATGACTCTTTAGTCCCGAACAGCATTTATCAGTAATTGTTTAACTTTCCTCGACTTCAAAGTGGATCACCACAGACAGATGGATATCCCATCACGGATGGGGCGTGACGGAAAACGGAAATTTGGCAAGAAAAAGCTCTTGCTGGCGATCTTTCAGTATGAAGATGCCCTAATTCCATTTATTTAGTTGGGATAGAGATCGGTTTTACTCTATTCGAAACGATCCTGGTAAAATCCTGATTTGTCGAAGTCGGTTATGTATACATTATTATAACTAAGGTCATTAACAAATCGACATATAAAGGATAGCATGACAACCCTTGGAACACAAATGGGAGGAGAGACTGGGAGACGGAACGAAACTTACAATATAGTGTCAAGTGAACTGCACCTCTGTACATTCTCGACTTTAAACAATTACAACATGAAATAACCTTGGTTGGATACTTCGAGCGCATGACAAGGCGTAAATAGTCTCGTAAGATACCTCAATGGCAACAGCAACTAAGTATGACCCTATTCCCACAGGTGGAACCAGGCGTCGGAAGATTTTTTATCCGACAGTCTCCGTCAGTTTGGTCATCGCGAAGCTGAGTGAGAGCCTCTCGGAACATGTCCATCTTGTGGGCACTGAAAATATTGCTAACTTCCTCTTTTAGCTGTTTGTTTTCGGCTTCGGATGCTAGTTTTCCCACGGATATCGTTGTGAAGTGTTTTTTCTTGGTGTTTCTTTCGCTTAGACTATCGTTCTTCATCCCGGTGCTCCTCCGAAGTAACGGTTAAATGATAAAAATTATAAATATGTGATTGGATCACAGGACACTTCAAGAATTCCCGTCCTTAGTTGTTGAAGATAAGTGTTGGAGACAAATAAAGACACGATGTTGATCAGTCCCTCTTTTGCTACCCGTTCGAAGCTGAGTCACGCCAGTCACTCCGTCGTAAACGAAACTCGTGCACTACCGATACTCGAATCAGCGAATCTTTGCTTGGCCAGATCAGCACTCTAACCATTTGACGGGAGCGCACGGCTGGTTGCATTCTGCAAGGTCTTTCGCGCAAGAAAGAGTGCCTTTCACAAGCCAATCCATGGCGTCACCTCCCGCTGCCCTTAGACCTTTGATTCCTATTCTTCAGGCTCCTAAAAGTAAAAAGATGTATTACTTGTAATATGCGTTATTCCTGACCATCCCACCCTTTGTGTGCTTTTTTGATGAATTCATAAACCAATCGACACTCGTCTGCGACTCCTGGCTTTCGAGTTCAGCACTCTAACCATTCGACCAGAACGCACGGCGCAGTTGAACGCAAATAAAGGCTTACATCAAAATCTGATCTTGCCAAGATGGCTGGATAAAACTTGCTACTGACTTCATTCTTACAGAACCAAGAGAACAGTATAGAGAAATTCAAATGCTTACTCTTTTGTTCGCTTCGATTCTGCAAGGTCTTTCGCGCAAGAAAACCCTGTCTTTCACAAGCAAATCCATGGCGTTAAGATATATTTCTTGTAACATGCGTTATTCCTGACCATCCAGCCAGAATCACTGTCACCCTGACATTTGTATGGCCTGACAAGAGTCAAACTTCTTCGTCTAGAAAATCGCTATTTAAAACTGGCTCCTAACTTCATTCTTACAGAACAAAGAGACCACTGAATACAAAATCAAAAGCTTACTCTTTTGTTGGCTTCGATTCTGAAAGGTCTTTCGCGAAAGAAAGGGTGCCTTCCACAAGCAAATCCATGGCGTTACTCCCGCACGCTGCCCTTGAAAGCCATTCAACACAGCCACTGCTCTTCAAAAACTGAAGCAGATCTTTGATTCCCATTATTCGGGCACCTAAAATTACTCGTAATATGCGTTATACCTGACCATCAAACCAGAACCACCGTCACCCTGACATGCCCCCTTTATTGTTACACACTCTCTCGGTTGTGGATGTGACCTTGATCGGTAAATAAGGATTATCGAATGAGAAGTTAAGAGGTATATTCAACGGTCTAGCTATCATCATGTTAGCACACTCTTCGGGCATAACTGTGAGATTGGTACGGTGTGAACTGGGGTTTTCTAACCCAGATTCTGCAAGGTCTTTCGCGCAAGAAAGGGTGCCTTTCACAAGCCAATCCATGGCGTCAACTCCCGCTGCCCTTGAAAGTCATTCAAATTAACATCGCGGCCACGGCTCTTCAAAAACTAAAGCAGACCTTTGATTCCTATTCTTCAGGCTCCTAAAAGTAAAAAGATGTATTACTTGTAATATGCGTTATTCCTGACCATCCCACCCTTTGTGTGCTTTTTTGATGAATTCATAAACCAATCGACACTCGTCTGCGACTCCTGGCTTTCGAGTTCAGCACTCTAACCATTCGACCAGAACGCACGGCGCAGTTGAACGCAAATAAAGGCTTACATCAAAATCTGATCTTGCCAAGATGGCTGGATAAAACTTGCTCCTGACTTCATTCTTACAGAACAAAGAGAACAGTGTATAGAAAATCAAATACTTACTCTTTTGTTTGCTTCGACTCTGCAAGGTCTTTCGCGCAAGAAAACCCTGTCTTTCACAAGCAAATCCATGGCGTTAAGATGTCACCCTGACATTTGTATGCCCTGACAAGAGTCAAACGGCGAAAAAATAGTGTTCTTCTTCGTCTAGAAAATCCGTTCGTGCGGATTTCTTTTGTTTTCTAACCCTTTGTTTGCTTTTTTGAGGCATTATTGAGCGAATCGACTGCCGTCTGTGGCAATCTCATCCTTAATAGATAGCTAGTTAAAACTTGCTGCTCACTTCTTTCTTACAGAACAAAGAGACCACTGTATACCAAATCAAAAGCTTACTCTTTTGTTGGCTTCGATTCTGAAAGGTCTTTCGCGAAAGAAAGGGTAGGGTGCCTTTCACAAGCAAATCCATGGCGATAACTCCCGCACGCTGCCCTTGAAAGTCATTCAAATGAACATTACTGCCACTGCTCTTCTAAAACTGAATCCCCATTATTCGGGAACCTAAAATTACTCGTAATATCCGTTATACATGACAATCAAGCCAGAACCACCGTCACCCTGACATGGCAGGGACAAGCACTCTCGGAATAGGTATCTACACCAAACTAACTGTGAGATTGGTACCGGTGTGAACTTTTGGCTCAACAGTGTCTCTAACTAGGTCGTAATCGCCATTCAGATCCCAATTACTCTCACTAAAGAACAGTGACACCTGAATCTTCGTTTCTCTGAATAAAGCTATAGACCTATCTATCTCCCCACACACACTACGCTTGTTCCAACGTTATTCCTGACCATCCAACCAGAATCACTGTCACCCTGACATTTGTATGCCCTGACAAGAGTCAAACCGCGAGAAAATAGTGTCACCCTGACAGCTGTATGCCCTGACAAGAGTCAGACCGCGAAAAAATAGTGTTCTTCTTCGTCTAGAAAATCCGTTCTTGCGGATTTCTTTTGTTTTACTGGGGCCGGTAGTAGTATAATAGTACTACCTGACGAATAATATATTCGATAATTCGAAAGACAAATATACAAATATTGAAACATACTTCGTTTCCTACAGATAACGGCGGTTTATAGAATCGGTCATCTAATTCTTTATGAGTAGGGTAAAAGTTTCACTGAACGAAGTCAAGACAGCGAATAGGTAGGCTAAGAACATCAAAATAAGAATCACAACTATCATATCACAATTTGAGATCTCTGATTCGAGATTTTTGAACCATCAGGATGTAAACATCACTTTAAATTGCACTGAACATAAAGATAAGGCAGTGTAAGTCAAAGAGTAAGTACGGATACTGGAATATCGACAACCTTTTAATATTTCACTCGACAGCATATTTGACAGAGAGATCTAAAAGTGCTCTCTCATGGAATCAGAGATTTGAAATTGTGGCAGGATGATAGTTCATTTTTATTTGGGTAGTACTCTTCATTAAGGGCTTTAGTATGGTGTATCATACTAACCAGTGTCCTGGCGAAATCATCTTTATGAGTAGGTTAAAAGTTACACTGAACAAAGTCAAGACAGCGAATAGGTAGGCTAAGAACATCAAATAAGTATCATAACTATCATATCACAATTTGAGATCTCTGATTCGAGATTTTTGAACCATCAGGGATGTAAACAACATTTTAAATTGCACTGAACATAAAGATAAGGCAGTGTAAGTCAAAGAGTAAGTACGGATACTGGAATATCGACAACCTTTTAAGATTTCACTCGACAGCATATTTGACTGAGAGATCTAAAAGTGTTCTCTCATGGAATCAAAGATCTGAAATTGTGGCAGGATGATAGGTATCATTTTCGTTTGCGTAGTCCGGTTCGTTTCGGGCTTTAGTACGGTATACCATGCGCGATATGGAAGCATTCTGAATTAATTAAAGAAAGATAAGCTATATTTTCGTTTCGGTAGTACTCTTCATTTAGGGCTTTAGTATGGTATACCATACTAACCAGTGTCCTGGTGAAATCATCCTTGTGTGTCAGAAAGTTTCATTGAACAAAGTCAAGGTTGCGAATAGGTAGGCTAAGAACATCAAATAAGTATCACAACCATCACATCACAATTTGAGATCTCTGATTCGAAAGTTTTTGAACCATGAGGGATATAAACAACATTTTAGATTGCACTGAACATAAACATAAGGCAGCATAAGTCAAAGGGTAAATACGGATACTAGAACATCGATTAATTTTAAGATTTCACTCGACAGCATATTGACAGTGCAAAACGGATACGGCTATTTTTCTGTCCTTCTTGGCAAGGGTCTACAAGTTCCCTTTTTCCCATCTTGAGCGGCACTGAGCCTGAAGAGGACCATTGCCAAGAAGTGCCGAAATATAGTTCTACTAAATTCCAGCTGCCGGATCCGTTTTGCACTGTCAAATATGATTCGTAGTCAGCTTGGGCTGATGGAATATTTACACTCGAAAGCAGTAGAACCTTCAAGCTTTCAGTGAACAAGGTCACGATAATACGGACACTCGGGGTTTCACGAACCGTTGCACTGAACAGTGGAAAAGTTTCCATTGTAAGTAATACAATATAAGTCACAGGGTAACCTTTAAGATTGCGCTCGATAGCAGCAGAGCTGGGGTTTCACTAACCTTTTATATTGCTCTGAAGATGAGTGAGGTCTCCAGTTAACAAGGTCGACGTCGCAAAATAAGTTTGTTCACGCAATAATTAAGCACAATAAAGCAAGAGTCACAACTGTAATCACATAAGATCTCCGATTTGAGATATTTGGAACCACTAGGAATCAGGAATTGAATCGTGCTAAACAGTGTTAAAGCCTCTACAGTGAACAATGTCGAGGTTGCAAAATTATAACGCAGAAAAAGGACCACTGAAGATGAATATTAGATACAAGAAAACATTTGACTCCATGAAAGTTCAGGATTTTGCTGGAATCCTGCTAGGACCACCCCTAACAATTCAGCGTTACGTCTTATCCCAACTTTGCCAGAATCCGGCTAAGCCTTTGTTGAATTCGGGTTATCCCCCCCCCCCTCAAAAATTATGAACATGTTTTCCGCAGGAATCAAGAGAAAAACTGCATATATGCGAGAAGTTGCAGGTTGATAAGGCAGTTACAAAGGGACGAAAGAGTCATAAAATAATAGATTTGACTTTTCTTGGCAAGGGTTCCGTTCAGGATAAAGCAAGAGAGATGGATGTCCTGTCACGAGTCCAATCGCAGGCTATTATTTCTGAATATGCCTGAAGAGGACCCTTGCCAAACGAAGCAAAAACTAGACTGACGAGGTACCAGCTGATGAGGCAGCAAACCAGGACCGAGAATTACAAAAGACCCCCCCCCCCCCCGCCCTCTAAAGATCAATAATAAACACAAGAAAATATTTGACTCAATAAAAATTCTGGATTTGTCCGGAATCTGGCTTAGGACCACCCCTACAAATTCAAATTTACTTCTTATCCGTACTATGCCGGAATCCGGCGAAAACCGTATTCTATTTGTGTTAACCCCCCAAAAATTTAATAATTACATGGTTTCCGCCGGAATCCAGCAAAAACATACATCTAAGGTGAAAAACTGCGTCTTGAATTTAAAGAGTTTTGGTTAATCGTATGGTTTAAAGCCTATTGTTTTCTGAGATGGAAATGCTGGAGGTGTGAACCTTTCATTTCCATAGGGGAGATCCTCAGGGAGTATATACTGAGGCACGTATTAATCCTCGTAATCTGCCGCTGCTGCTGCTTCAGCCCGTACCTCGTCAGTCGGGACTCTCTCAACCTGCTCCACGTCAGCAGTTACATTTGCTACTAGAGCAGCTACTTTCTTAGCTTTTTTGTAGTTTTTCCCATGGTCTTTCTGCAGAAGTTGCTGGCACTTCGCAGAAATATGACGGTTCATCATGCCCATGTGTTTTTTTTACTTCGTTCTCATCCTGAACCTTTGACCGCACATAGTCCTCAGACCTCTCTTTGACGACTCTGTACTCCCTATCAGGAAGTGGGGGTTTCTTTTTCGGCCCCTTGCACGGTCCTGCACCTCTCGCCTGTAACAACGTGAGTGCGAATTGCATCCCCCCACACAGCAAACCTCAGCTCCCTAGCAAACAAACTCATGGACTGGCGAATTGCATCCCCCCACACAGCAAACCTCAGCTCCCTAGCAAACAAACTCATGGACTGGTAATGGGCCCTGACGTACAGCCTGTCATGGGCCTCTTTCGAGGTATACACGTCGTTCCCAATGTGAACCTGCAACGAGAAAAAAGTCAAAGTTTAGCAAAAATACAATTTAACAGAGACCGGATCTGTAAATGAAAATTTAGGACGTCAGCTCTTGCCATCGCTAATGTTCCTTCAGATTACTGGTTCTTGAATTGTGCATGTCACAGAATTACCGAAACCCCCTCCTTTTTCCACAGTTCCGGATTTCAAGTCCAAACATTTTAACTATTAAAATTTAGGAACATTAACAATAGCTAGGAGCTCAAATGGCGCTTGTACGAGTAGGTAGTGTTAGAAAGTAGGTGAGAACGTTACAAAATACCCCAACGTTAACCCCTCTTTGATCTGTTCTAGACATCTAGTTTCACTCGTATCTTAGCATTTCATTTCCTCTTCTTGCCGTGAAAGCTGCAGCTAGTTGCCGTTAGTTTTTGGGATCCCAAAACGTAAGTGGCGGGATACCTATGACATCGCAAAAGTTATCCGTCTGTGCGCACTATAACTCTCGAAAGGAATGAGATATTTTGATGAAACTTGGTGTGAGGATTCTTTGGGTCAAGAGTAAGGTCGAGCTCGTAGATGGGCCCGATAACTGCGTATTTAGGGGAGGGGTTTCAGATTAAGCGGAGAAAAAAAATGGGCTGTCTAGCCCACATTTAGGGGCGGGGGAGGGGGTTTAGGTTAAGGGGCAAATGAAATATTTTGGGATCCTATCGAAACCTTTGGTCTTGTTCTTGTTGTACCAGAAGTCCCCTTGACAGACTAAGATAACGGGAAATCAATTTAAATATTTTGTATTCGTATTAAATGTCAAGGATTCGGGGGGTTTTCGCCGGGGGAGGGGGTTGGTACCCGGGGGGTTTTGGTTGGGTTTTTTTGTCACCGGGGGGTTTTGGTACCAGGGGGGGGGGGTTAGCCGGGGGGGTTTTAGCCGGAACCCCTGTCCAACAAGGCCCCATTCGGCCCATTAGTTTGGTTTTTGTGCATGTCACAAGTTCCCCCCCCCCTAAAATTCCGCCTATCATGATTGCCGCATGTGATTCGAAGACATGTTTTGGATATCAAGGTCACTAGTTTTTAGCATCCACACGGTTAGACTTAAATCGGATCACCCGTTCAAAAGTTAAAAATGCCTCGAGATCCACGATTCCCTCTGATAAGCTTGCCAAATTTCATCGTCCTAGCTTATGTGGAAGTTCCGACAAACCATCTGACGGACTGAAAGAGCGATCGGTTTATATCAGTGAGTAAAGCATGTATTGAGCAACGTTACGCTAAACTAAGGCCTACGTATTCAGGATGTCTTCTTATACCTAAACCGTGTTTATTTGTTGAATTAGTTGTAAAAAATATTTGATCGACCCTTAATTTGATCCGCCCCCCCCCCCCCACACCCCTGTAGGGCTAAAGAACCTATCTGCGAACTAAATCTGTCCCGTGATCCATAGAACCGCAGACAGACGAACGGACAGACGGAAGAATAATAATAATATATTATTGCCCATCATAAAGCACAAACGAATAGAAAAATGGAGTAATTAAATGAAGAACAAGAAAAAGAACATAGAAAGAAATGAAAAAAATAACACTACTGTCAACAAAAATAATGGAAAGAACACAAGGATTTCAACAGAAACCCACACACACTAACAAAATGTACACTGAGTAAAGCAGCTGCTGAGCTGCATTGAGGCTGCACTTAAAGAACAGATTTACGAAGGTCGTTCATACATTTTTAGCCAGAATAAATCTAACCAATTTCAATTTTATAGAAAAAAGGATTCCATATGCTTTACGAGCTGTATCAAGAAGAAATGTTATTAGAAGCGAACGGGTAGCACGGATATGGTTCCCAGAGGTAGACCCAAGTAAGCCCGAGACTCCTTGGGTTACACGGACTGGCAACCAATATCCACTGCGGCCCCAATCCGAATTAATTAACAAATCGAAGGTTTGTGCTTACTGTTCCATCCGCAGCTGTGGTGAAGAGGCCAACTTCCGCGGGCTTATCTTGCTCTGGTGTTGGAACTGAAAGAAGTTTGTGGTTTTAACAGCTGAATGCTCATTTGGCGCTTGCATTCCAACTCTTGCAAACTGTTTTCAGACAGATGTCCTTTTATTGTTTCCGAGGATCTGAATCGTCAGAAAATGTTTCATGTCGCATCAATCATCAATTCTGAGACTATGCAAACAACCCTACAATGGGGTTGTTAGATACCTTGCACCATTTGGCCTCGAGCCTTCTCTCTGCCAAATTGTCTCTTTAGGTTGCATTTGGTTTGTAATAAACAGAATTTCAACTTGAAAAAAAAAAGTTTCCTTTTTTAAGACTGAACCTTTTAGATAGACCCTTTCGTTGATTTCGATACCGTTCATGGGTCTAACCTAGGTATAGAATTTGATTTTTGTTAGGTTCGGATTCGATTCCGGATTCGAATCCTCAGCGAAAGGATGGATTCGGATTCGTACCTGGCCCTCAATTCGGAATCGACTTTCTTGATTGGATTAAGCCACCTCTGTTCATGCCACAAGTCACACTTTTCCATTTGCTCTATGCTCTTGACGTGTGATTATGTATCATACTAATCATGTAAAAAACCGTTTATCCGCATCTCGTTAAGTTTTTGCTAGTAGTCAATAGGCTAGAAAAAAAGGTTAAAACAGCAAAAGCAGCCTAGTACATGGTTTTCCTCAACTAAACTTTCTTGATTGGATTAAGCCACCTCTGTTCATGCCACAATTCACACTTTTCCATTTGCTTTATGCTCTTGACGTGTGATTATGTATCATACTAATCATGTAAAAAACCGTTTATCCGCATCTCGTCAAGTTCTTGCTAGTAGTCAATAGGCTAGAAAAAAGGTTAAAACAGCAAAAGCAGCCTAGTACATGTGGTTTTCCTCAACTATGCCTAAAAAGGATTCTTGAGAGAAAATTGGACGTGTAGGGCTTGTATGAAGTCTCGTCCTGACTCTCTGTTTAAAGTATACGACAAGACCTCATGTGTCCTGATCAAGTCCTAACCAAAAACGTAATTTGGGTTTTCTTGCCAACTGTTAAGTGTGGAGCAGATCTGACAATCCTATTCGAAAGTTACTCATGTGACAGCATTCTGGATTGCTCTTCTGAATCTGCTCGTGTTCATGCAAACAACTTCTGACCTATCCTTGCCACAACTCACTGAAGCTGTACTCGCGCTGACACGAGTCTTGTCAACACGGTCTCCGCTCTTGTCATCACGCTCTTTCGCCCCACTTCGCATTTGCAAGTCTAGGATCAAGTTCCGCTTTTTGCTTTCAGCCTGATTTGGACCCTGGAATGAATAAAATACTTATCCCCTGTGCCACCTCAATTTCGAAATTTCACTCACACAGTACACTAATGGATTTTGTATAACAGACGCATTGTTTTGAAACCCCAGGCTATAAATGAGGAGAGTTCTGATGACCTGCTCATGACTGTGAGGATACAGATATAAGGTATAATAACTTTTAAACAGTCTCTTTATATTTAGTTCTAATAACCATTTCCCCTGTTTTTTCAGACAGGAAAATCTCCTTGTCTCTCGGTCTAATTTATTATGGGTAGAGTTAGAAAGCAATAAATCAGAGAGAGAGGACAAGCTAGACTGGGGGTGAAGTCTTTTAACCTAGCAGAGAGGAATATACAATGACCAATACAAAAAGAATACTAGATGCCATTGGGGCATCCTTTCCTCTGTATCCTGACTAACTTGTGACCACCATAGAAAAGTATCCTTCATCAAATCGGACAGTAGAAAACACCCGGTAAAGTACCCTTCCTCCAATCGAACAGTACAAACAAGTTCGGCCATGCTCCCTATAGCTACTGGAAAAGTGGGTAAGAAGAGCCAGCTTCCCAGTTAGCAAGTCAGTTCAAGTTGGGGCATAGCCTCAGTTCATTGAACCTTCTAGTGCAGTGCTGAGTATTGCCTTCGAAAAGACTCGGTGTAACCGTGTAAACCGGTAAAACTGTAAAACACTACACCCTTCACAGCACACTTTTCTGTTTAACATATGACAATAGTTTTTTTGAAAATTCTGAAACTTCACGCCTAATTACCGAACAGAAATGTTGAAACTGACTTTCAGACTCAGCACGTCATTCCTGGAAGTGTATCGAGCGTCAGCTATTAACGAAATTAAGTACATTTTTATTATCATCTTATTTTAATCCATTCAAAGCCGTACAAGAACGGCGAAAAATTCATTCCAAAAAATCAAATTCATATTTAACAGAAATTAGGTCCAATATTAAAAGCAATAAAAACATCAATACAAATGAAACGCAAAGAAAACCTGAACCTGCATGTTCCCCAGTTCTGTCGACGAGTGAATTGCTTTGAAAGCTGTAGTAAGCTATTACCTTTGATGGGGTCTTCTTTGGTGTGGGTTTTCTTTTGGTTGGCGTGTCTTCCCCAACATGTGGTGCGACCAGGCGCATAGAAGAAACAGACGCCAAAAATCCATCAACTCCTTGGTCTGTAAGAAAAACACCATATAGTTATGGAATTTGGCAAGAATGTAATATTGTACATCTCAGGAATCAAACTTTTTGATAGGGTCCCACAAATTTTCATAATTGTTGGAGAATTTTCCCACGATAATCGGGGCATTTAGAGATCTTTCATTCGTTAAACACCATAATATTTATCAATAATAAGCTGTTTGAAAATAAGCATAAATGTTCTCACTACGCCCAAAAATGGAGCTACGGAGCTCATCTACGGTTCCCCCCTCCAAATCCTCCATATGTTAACGGATCCGGTACGGATGTAAAATAGGATGTCTTAGGCACGAGTTCCTACTAAATAGAAACTTTAATTAAAATCCGATCACCCAGTCGTAAGTTATAAATACCTCAATTTTGCGGATTGCAGCGAGGCAAATACACTCCTATATGGGCCATCAAATATTCCAGAATAGGGTATTCAAATTCACATTTGATGGTCGAAAACGGATACGTCAGCTGAATTTTATTGGAGCTATATTTCGGCCCTTCTTGGCAGGTCCTCTTCAGGCTCAAACCTTGAACTTGTGGGAAACACAAGTTTCTGCAAGGTCTTTCGCGCAAGAAAGGGTGCCTTTCACAAGCAAATCCATGGCGTTAACTCCCGCACGCTGCCCTTGAAAGTCATTCAAATGAAATGACCACTGCTCTTCAAAAACAAAAAACTAACTTTTCGCCAACTTCAGAACTTGTGAACTGATAGGCACCATCCAACCATACCTGACCATACGCCAGACGTCGACGATGATTTGTTGAAGCACTCTCGGAATAGGTATCTACACCAAACGTGGAAAAGTAACTGTGAGATTGGTACCGGTGTGAACTTTTTGCTCAACAGTGTCTCTAACTAGGTCGTAATCGCCATTCAGATCCCAATTACTCTCACTAAATAACAGTGACACCTGAGTCTTCGTTTCACTGAATAAAGCTATCAACCTATCTATCTCCCCACACACACTACGCTTGTTCCTACGTTATTCCTGACAATCCAACCAGAATCACTGTCATCCTTCGTGCGGATTTCTTTTGTTTTCTAACCCTTTGTTCGCTTTTTTGAGGCATTATTGAGCGAATCGACTGTCGCCTGTGGCAATCTCATCGTTAATAGATAGCTAGTTAAAACTGGCTCCCGACATCATTCTTACAGAACAAAGAGACCACTGTATGCAAAATCAAAAGCTTACTCTTGTGTTGGCTTCGATTCTGAAAGGGCTTTCGCGAAAGAAAGGGTGCCTTTCACAAGCAAATCCATGGCGTTAACTCCCGCACGCTGCCCTTGAAAGTCATTCAAATGAACATCACTGCCACTGCTCTTTAAAAACTGAAGCAGACCTTTGATTCCCATTATTCGGGCACCTAAAATTACTCGTAATATACGTTATACTTGACAATCAAACCAGAACCACCGTCACCCTGACATGCCCTCTTTAGTGTTACACACTCTCTCGGTTGTGGATCTGACCTTGATCGGTAAATAAGGATTATCGAATGAGAAGTTCAGAGGTGTATTCAACGCTCTAGCCATCATCATGTTAGCACACTCTTCGGGCATGGATAACTTTTCGCCAACTTCAGAATTTGTGAACTTATAGACACCATCCAACCATACCTGACCATACGCGACACGTCGACGATGATTTGTTGAAGCTTTCTCGGAATAGGTATCTACACCAAACGTGGAACCAATGACTGTGAGATTGGTACCGGTGTGAACTTATGGCTCAACAGTGTCTCTAACTAGGGCGTAATCGCCATTCAGATCCCAATTACTCTCACTAAATAACAGTGACACCTGAGTCTTCGTTTCTCTGAATAAAGCTATCGACCTATCTATCTCCCCACACACTCTACGCTTGTTCCTACGTTACTCCTGACCATCCAACCAGAATCACTGTCACCCTGACATTTGTTTGCCCTGACAAGAGTCAAACGGCGAAAAAATAGTGTTCTTCTTCGTCTAGAAAACCTGGTCGTGCGGATTTCTTTTGTTTTCTAACCGTTTGTTCGCGTTTTTGAGGCATTATTGAGCGAATCGACTGTCGTCTGTGGCAATCTCATCCTTAATAGATAGCTAGTTAAAACTTGCTCCTCACTTCATTCTTACAGAACAAAGAGACCACTATATACAAAATCAAAAGCTTACTCTTTGTTTTCTTCGATTCTGAAACACATTTTGAGATCACTTCTTGAATTTTCATATTTGCCAAGGCCCTATCTGTTGCTGACATCTGGCGCAGATCTCCTGCCAGAGATTGGCAACAGGCCTCGTCTGGGTCCTGGGACGAACTCATCATCTTTAAGACTTGTTTTCAAGGTCGTCACCCTCATCCTCTTCAATTTTTTTTTTCGTTTAATATTGTTCGTTGTTCGAACCTTGTTTTAACCAGAGGTCTTTTTTGTCTCTGGCACTGGGACAGGCTGGACTCCACCAACACTCTCATAGAAGAAGTTGAACTCTCATTCTTTTGCACTGTGACTGAGCTCTCCTTCGTCAACCATCACAAATTTTTTTTGCACTGTTTCAAGTGTTTCTTCACTGCTTGTGCCTGAAGATGTTGCAATGCCGACAACAGAAAATTGAACTTTGAAACGTATATGACTGTTGCAGAAATAAAACAGTTTATGCATTTAATATTGGATGTTTGTAGAAAAATTGCAGTTTGACGCCTCCTACCTATACAGTAGATAGTGGTACAGTAGATAGTCTTGAATCAAAAGGATTGCTTTAAAGGCAACATAGATATGATATATCCTGAGATACAACACTGCATATTATTAGTAACTACACATGGTGTATCAGGCTCCCGGTCACTATTTCCGAAAAGTACTTCGACAGCAGACCAGTTTCGTAAATTTTGCCAAGTTTTGTCATCCAACGCATAGGGCACAGACAGACTTTGACCAACGAGAGAATATAGCACTTGTTACGAGTGAGTGGTACATGAAAGTAGATGAAAACTCGCCAACCAAAAATATGGTTCGGACCTAGAAATGGTATATATAGTTTCACTCAAGTCTGAGCATTTCCGGCATCGCCTCGGATCACCTAGGGCAAATTACTTTTCTACCTTCCAAGCTCCAACCTAATAGATTCGCTCTTTTTGTCCTGCCATAAGATATTTTTCGTAAAATGCGTCATCTTGATCAGACTTTCGGTACAGCTCCTCTTTCTGCACAACTACCCTTCTTGTCACTGGGGCTGTCCTTGAAGAAACCTTCCCGAACTTCTGCCCTGTTATCACACCCTGGTTACCCACTACCAAGATTTTCTTCACTGTCACTACTAACCCGTTGGAAAGAAGTAACATGGAATTGCATCTCCTCGTGTATGGCTAGTAATCTTTAACACAGAAATAGACTTGATTCGCCATAGCCCTGCAGTACAAATTGGCCGGCACATCATAGTCTTTTAATGGCTCATAAAATGGTACAAAATCTTCAAGGCTTTGAAATGAAGAGTAGTCGTATGCAGCAATGGTCCCTTGCTCGCACTTCCCGATCATGAACAGTTCGCCGACCTGGAGTGAATTTCTTGTTCGATTTTGGATGGAATGGCCCGTCGCTCGTTCAATGACTTTCAGGTACCCCTCTGTTGTGACTTTGTCCATGTCTCGTCGGAGGATATTCAAATAAACAATTTTCTTGGCAATTTGATCTAGTGCAAAAGTCAGTCCAGTTACATAGCTCTGTAGAGCACTGACGTATGACTCAAAAGAGAAAGAACTGTTCGACCAGAGAGCACCCCAGGTCCTCACAAAGTCAACATAGTGAAGCTGTAGATTGACATTATACTTGAACAATGGGAAGACAACTTCATGTTCTCCATAAGTGGTCAGCTTTTGTAAAAAAAAAGTTTTACACACTCTTCCGTCTCTCTGAGATCTAGTTCGGTTATTCGTTCAGACAGCAACAAATGGAATGATCTACTCAGACTTGTAAATTGTGTGTACACGTCCGGTGCATGCAAGTCCTCTAGAAGATGGATGTGATACAGCATGAACTGTCGGTGTGTGGAAGCTTTTCGCTCTAGGTCCTTCAGATTAGTACACTTCGGTTTACTTCGCTCGGGGGCTTAACTTTAGCTAGTAAGAGTTCAAAGTCCGTCAGTCTATTGGAGATATTGCATGGCAAGCCCTTGTGCTTGGAAGAGAATATGATATCCGTGACCAGTCCAGCAACACCAAGAAATCCAGCATGCATGACGTCTAAAAGAATGTGCGCATGTACAAATATCGCAAGTTTAGTATCCCATCTACATAGCTTTCTCTTTCTGGACCATACTCGGTCATCCTTGGCTGACGATCGGTTTGATTAGTCGAGATACGTGTTTTAGCGGATTGGTCAAGGCCCGAAAGTAAAGATAATAAGATAGGGTCTTTTTCATTGTTCAAGAGCCGAGTTTACCAGACAACCAGCGTGGAACTGATCCCAGCCAGGCACGTCGCGCTGGGCATAGTTCTCGCATGAAATCAAACGCATAAGCTTGATCACCCGAACTAGGAGGTGGGGGGGGGGGGGTTATTTTGCACCATTTAACGTTGTCGACAAACGTAAAGGAATACTCGTGAGGAATTACTCGAACATCAACTTACCTGGCACACATCGTTTGAATGGGTCAAATCTTCTCTGGAAGCTCGAAACTTCAGCGAGAGGTCCAGAATGTAGGTATCCTTGGGCGACTGTGTCATTGCTATTGCCTTTACAGGTACGTTTTGCCACTGAGCTTCTTTCATGACCAATAGGCTTTTAGCATCTCCTTTGTCCCAATTAAAGCTTTGACCATCGAAGTCAAGGTAATAGTTGTTCCCTCCGTGCCCAGTTCTGGCCCAGGTAGTTCTAAAGTTGCAAAATCCACAACCGTAACGGGCCGAAAATGTATTAATCCCAAGCAAATCAGCTCTGGCAGGTGAGTCGGCACACGCTAGGAGCAGTTGAACTCGGTACTGTTTCTCATCAATCAGTAAACCTTCCGTCGCTAGGTTCTTCAGCTCACCTAGTAAGTGACCGAAGAAGTTGGTCGAATTCGACGGCTTTTTTCCCCAAGATACAAACTGCCTATCATCTGGAACCTCCTCCTCAAAGCGGAAGGAAGCTCGACGATTTGCAGAAAGATAGGCCATCCGGTTGCGTTCCCGCTGCTGTAAAGTTGTATTCTATCCCAGAACAACAAGCGTTGGGATATCCAGGTTCTTATTTACGTAGAATGCCAAGAAAGCAAGGTATTCCTGTTCGTTTTGTTCTGCGTCTGCTTCACTGCCACCTTCTTCCTCTACATGTGTTTCGCTAACACACTCTTGTTCTCCATCTGTGCGACATACGTCTTCATTCTCGTCGGCTGAACGCCCTTCCAAACCACTATTTTTCCCATCCTAAAAAAAGAACAAAGGTTTCGGTGGGATCAACAAGTTACTGTTTGATGGACTCCGTGATCCAGAAAATCTGGTCTTGCAGACTTCCGGTCTTCGCCATGTAATGGCGTCTGGTCTTTTTGTACATGGTCTTATTTGGATCCCAAAACGTAACAGGGGGATACCTATGACATCGCAAAAGTTGTCCGTCTTTCTGTCAGCACGATAACTCGCGACGGGAATGAAATATGTTAATGAAACTTGTTGGGAGGATCCTTTGGGGCAAGGAAAAGGTCGAGTTCGTAGATTGGATATGTAGTCCTACATTTAGCGGTGGGGGAGGGGGTCCAAATTATGGGACAAACAAAATACAAAATAACAGCTAATGAGATAGTCGTTTGAGGGGTAAGAAGACATTTTGAACACGAATATAAAAAACATTTTCTCGCCGGACAAGTAGTTCGCCCGGAATCCGGCCAAAACCGGAAAGTTTGTCAAAAGTAAAAGTTTTAATTGAAGTTGATTAGATGTTCGATTTAGGGGTAAGAAGGCATGCTGAACGCTTATGTGAAAATCAGTTTCTACGCGGACAACTAGTTCACCCGGAATCCGGCCCAACCCGGAAATTTTTAAAAGCAAAAGTTGTATTTCTAGTTGATTAGATGTCCGATTTAGGGGTAAGAAGAGATGCTGAATCCGTATATCACAATCATATTTCAGCCTGACATGTAGTTATCTTGGACCAGACGTCGTCTGGTAGATGTAAAATATGAAACTCGAATTAGTATCTGCGTACTTCTCTGACATTTAATTTCCCGAGGCTTTTCTTTGACCAAATCAAGGCGCGAGCGTAGATTACAGCCAACAAACAAATAGGAGAGGGTCAATTTGCCTTTAAATTGGGTGTGAATACGAAAACCGATAAATAATCGCCGAATGGCACCCGTATGCAATTTTGGGAACATTTTACGACCCCCTTATCTATTGCCGGGTCTTTTGAAAAATCAACCATCCTGACACCCTGAAGATGGGAAATCGGGAGAGCAGTCGTGAAACTAGTATATCTGACCCATCCTTGTACGTCCCCAGCCACAGTCTTCAAAAAGCATTGTTAAATAGATAGATTTATTGCATAAAAAGCCTACTAGGTCCATCGCAATGAGAATAAACGTGCTTACTCATCCTTTTTTGGGATCCCGAAACGTAAGTGACGGGATACCTATGACGTCGTAAAGTTTGTCCGTCCATCCGTCTGTCTGTTAGCACGATAACTCTCGAAGGGATCGATATCTTGGTCAGACTTGGTGTGAGGATCCTTTCGGTCAAAGTACAAGGCAAGTTCGTAGATGGGTTCCCTAGCCCTATATTTAGGAGTGGGGGAGGGGTTTCAAATCAAGGGATGAACAAATATTTTGAAAAGCTAATCAGATAGTCGATCTAGGTGTAAGGAGACATGCTTAATCCATATATGAAAATTATTTTCTCGCCGGACAAGTAGTTCGCCGTGTAAATTGGTTAAAAATGAAAGTTTTGATTAGAGGTTCGATATAGGGGTAAGGAGACACGCTGATGAACTGAGTTTTCTTGCCGGAAAAGTAGTTCCCCTGGAATCCGGCCGAAACCGGAAATTTGGCAAAAATTTTAGGCAGGAAGTTTAAAACTCAACGAAATAGTCGTGTACTGGTGAGGAGACATGCTGAAGTAGTTCGTCCGGAATCCTGCCAAAAACGGAAATTGGGTAAAAAAAAATAAAAAAAAATTCATTCTTAAGTAGATTAGAGGTTCGCATCGAGGTAAGAGCAAGCGATGAATCAATTCTGAACTTTATTTTCTTAGTAGACAAGTAGTCTTGCCGAAATTTGCCAAAACCCGGAAATTTGGTAGACTGTGAAACGTTAAATTTTTTAAGTCGACTACTGAAATTGTTTACCACAAATTCGATAAGTCTCAACAAAACACAGAGAATGCTAGCTCAACTGTTAAGGCGTCATTTTACAGATAGAGAGGTTCTTGGTTCGCCTCTCGGTTTCACTAGTTCTTTTGGTCTGCTAACATTTTGTGAAGTTTTAGAGCTGCTTGGCTTCGAGAAAAGATTCGTAATATTGGTAAAAACACATACTGAATCCATTTCTGAACTTTATATTGCTGCCGGACAAGTATTCCACTGGGAATTCGGAAAAAACCGGTAATTTGGTTTAAGTAAAGTTCTTTCTCAAGTTGATAAGTCGGTTAGAGATGAGATATAGGGGTAAACATTCATGCTGAATCCATATCTGAACTTTGTTCTCTCACATGTTGAGCCGTTTGGCCGTAATTTGTCAAAAAACACCACTACGGTATAATTTGTGTGCATTCTCAAGCGGTTGATTAGGGATAAATAGTAACATGTTAAAGGGGTCTGGCGAAGATCGAAGATCTACAAGACCCGATTGTCTTGATCAAGAAATCCAATACATATTACATTTTTGGATTCCATCGAAACCTTTGGTCTTTACTATGGGTATAGTCTTATTGTCAGTTGGGCATTTTTTTGTAGCATGATGGTTCTTTAGTCACGGTCAAAGCGGTTTGGAATAGGAATACAACTATGGTCATCGAGTCTTAAACACTTTGCTCTGATTTATTTTTCGTAAAATGCGTCATCTTGATCAGACTTTCGGTACAGCTCCTCTTTCTGCACAACTACCCTTCTTGTCACTGGGGCTGTCCTTGAACAAACCTTCCCGAACTTCTGCCCTGTTATCACACCCTGGTTACCCACTACCAAGATTTTCTTCACTGTCACTACTAACCCGTTGGAAAGAAGTAACATGGAATTGCATCTCCTCGTGTATGGCTAGTAATCTTTAACACAGAAATAGACTTGATTCGCCATAGCCCTGCAGTACAAATTGGCCGGCACATCATAGTCTTTGAATGGCTCATAAAATGGTACAAAATCTTCAAGGCTTTGAAATGAAGAGTAGTCGTATGCAGCAATGGTCCCTTGCTCGCACTTCCCGATCAAGAACAGTTCGCCGACCTGGAGTGAATTTCTTGTTCAATTTTGGATGGAATGGCCCGTCGCTCGTTCAATGACTTTCAGGTACCCCTCTGTTGTGACTTTGTCCATGTCTCGTCGGAGGATATTCAAATAAACAATTTTCTTGGCAATTTGATCGAGTGGAAAAGTCAGTCCAGTTACATAGCTCTGTAGAGCACTGACGTATGACTCAAAAGAGAAAGAACTGGTCGACCAGAGAGCACCCCAGGTCCTCACAAAGTCAACATAGTGAAGCTGTAGAATGACATTATACTTGAACAATGGGAAGACAACTTCATGTTCTCCATAAGTGGTCAGCTTTTTAAAAAAAAAAAGTTTTACTCACTCTTCCGCCTCTCTGAGATCTAGTTCGGTTATTCGTTCAGACAGCAACAAATGGAATGATCTACTCAGACTTGTAAACTGTGTGTACACGTCCGGTGCATGCAAGTCCTCTAGAAGATGGATGTGATACAGCATGAACTGTCAGTGTGTCGAAGCTTTTCGCTCTAGGTCCTTCAGATTAGTACACTTCGGTTTACTTCGCTCGGGGGCTTAACTTTAGCTAGCAATAGTTCAAAGTCCGTCAGTCTATTGGAGATATTGCATGGCAAGGCCTTGTGCTTGGAAGAGAATATGATATCCGTGAGCAGTCCTGCAACACCAAGAAATCCAGCATGCATGACGTCTAAAAGAATGTGCGCATGTACAAATATCGCAAGTTTAGCATCCCATCTACATAGGCATGGGCACTGTTCCTGTTTTCTGTTTCTGTTTTTTTCCTCCTGTTTTGCTGTTTTCTGTTTCAGGGACCCAAAATAAACAGAACAGCTGTTTTGAAGCCAGCTGTTTTTTTTCTCTCCTGTTCTGTTCCGTTTTGGTGTATCCTGTTTTGCCCTGTTCCTGTTTTTTTTACCTGTTTAACAGCCAAATCTGTTTTTTGGGGGCAACCCGCCTTATCAGTATACAAGTGTACAGCACATCTTTTAACTCATCATTTCGAAATGCCACATTCCAAAAGAGGCCAATTTGTCAACCTTACCAGTGACCCACGCGAATTGTGGATGAGATGACGGCTATCAAAAATAGTGAGCAAAAATCGAGCAATAGTAGGAACAACAGCAAAAAATGGGAACTTCAGATACTGTAAATATTTATTCAGCTGAAGCTGACGGCGAATTGCATTTGACTGAGCTAAATGGATACGTAGTCAGCCAAGTCTTAGACTACTGTTGCAGCCTTCCGACCCTTCGTGGCAGATTCAGTCTTCGGGTCCAATATGAACAAGTGCGCAAGCGCTCAAACGTGATGTGTAAAAGTAAAACGTATATCATATCAGAGATGGGCGAATCCGATCATGAAAGGATTCGAATCCGAATCCAGGTCTAAGTACGAATCCGAATCCGAATCCACCATTTCATGCTGAGGATTCGAATCCGGATTCGAATCCGATCTTAACAAAAATTAAATCATGTTCATAGGTTATAGTTTAAAAATCATAAAGCCCTATGTGTAAAAATCGGGAAACCGGAAACTGAAAAGATGTAGAATATAAATTTGAGCGAATTCATAAGATTCAGGGTTTGGAATCCGAGTCCGAAAGCAGAAGATTCAAATCCGGCCAAAAGGACGAATCCTGGATTCGAATCCGAATCCGGATTCGGAATCGCCCATCTCTGTATCAGATATTGTGTACGAACAGCCTAATAACCATTCGCCCTTGACGTTTAATTCATTGGTCAATATGGGCCCAGTTGCCAGCGTTTGGATGTGGGGGGGGGAGTATCACCGAAAGATACTTCTAGATGGGTCTTTGGGTGGGTCCAAAGACCCATCTGGACAATGATGTTCAGGCATTCCAAACTTCCACCTTAGTACCAGGCATGTTTAGCAAGTCTTCGAATTTGGTCAGACAATTTACTCTGGGCAATCCGGGCCCAGTTGCACATAATTCACAAAATGTTGGTAAGCCTTTAAAATTTTAACTGAAAACCCAACTAATTTGTGTGTCATTTAATTAAACATACTGAATTATTGGGATTCTACAAAGGGAATTTTTTATTTTCCACTATATGCTCTAGTTATGACGTTCAGAATATGTGCGGCCGTCCCCACAACGCAAATTCTACTATGACTCGGGAAATTTTAATCTAAACACAAACGCTGTTTTTCATTGGTCAGTGGTGAGATTGGTGAAGATTGAATAGTGCCGGAACAAAAGAAAAATCATAAATCTCTCTCGTAAGGCGTGCAACAAAAATACAAGCGCATAGAGGTACCACAAATCACATGGAAATTCCACTATTTGAAAAACTATTACTCGTGAATAGTGGAAGAACGAAGTAACGCGTTTTCAGCGGCTCTTCAAGCTGTTATAAGTGAATAAGTGATGGGTAACTAGATAATACTAGATTGTCCTATCCCCGCCTTTTTAGGTTAAACTTTAAAGGAAACATTAGTCACTGGGGGAATCGTAACCAATTGCCCTTGAACCGAGAGTGTATCGGGGTTGAATCCCAAAAGTCACAACTAGACCCTAAGGCCCATAAGTATATCAAGTTTCAAATTAGTATCTGTCATGGTTCACGAGATAAGAATGCCAAAATAAAACGGTGAAAACCGAGAACGGAAAACCGGCTATCGCGGCCGCAAGAGTGGAGTGTTCACAAATGAACTATCCACTAAAACCGAACATGTGATTACCAAGAGAGGCTCACACGACGTATTATATGTTCAGCGAAGTTAAATGTGATTTCAAAAGACTAGTACTTTCAACTTCAAAAAGGCTAGAAAGGCTGAAATTAGCTTAGCGACATCACAACAACCGCACCGGTTCATGATGTTAACAAACGATAACTGGAACTCCTGACAGTATTTTTGGCACAACCTCAGTTCTATACGGAAAAGTTGAGATTTGTTCAACTTGATGATGAAAGTGAAACTCCGTTTCACGAATTTTCGCAGAATAGTAGACCGACATTCAGCCGAGAAATCCGCGCGTTTTGAGACTTGCATGACCATGCTCAAAAGAAACCACCGAGGAAAAGCTATTCTGTATTCTGATTGAACATGGATCTCTCGCGACCCTCCCCTCACACAAAAAAATTACCATTATCACCAACCACTGTCACGAAGTGAAGCTTGCTTAACTTTGAGTCTGTATGATCCGTAAACTTTAGTTTATTACCGATCACTATGGCAAACAATCCAAGTGGAAAGGTAGGCTATGCGAAAATTATGTTGTTAAGACAAACGAAACTTCCATGGCTCATTTTCCATCGGGAAAAAGTGTAATTCATTGATAAAGGCAGCTGGAATTCTGGACCAAGATATTTGTTGTTCTATGAAATGAACTCGAAGAAAGGCATCTACAGAACAGGACCTGTTTTCAAGTTTCCTGTTTTCTTTCTGTTTCTGTTCTTATGTGACCTGTTTCTGCCTGTTCCTGTTTGAATGCAAAAACAGAACAGTGCCCATGCCTACATCTACATAGCTTTCTCTTTCTCGACCATACTCGGTCATCCTTGGCTGACGATCGGTTTGATTAGTCGAGATACGTGTTTTAGCGGATTGTTCAAGAGTCGAGTTTACCAGACAACCAGCGTGGAACTGATCCCAGCCAGGCACGTCGCGCTGGGCATAGTTCTCGCATGAAATCAAACGCATAAGCTTGATCACCCGAACTAGGAGGGGGGGGGGGGTATTTTGCACCATTTAACGTTGTCGACAAACGTAAAGGAATACTCGTGAGGAATCACTCGAACATCATCTTCTCTGGAAGCTCGAAACTTCAGCGAGAGGTCCAGAATGTAGGTATCCTTGGGCGACTTCTTTAGCTGTGTCATTGCTATTGCCTTTACAGGTAAGTTTTGCCACTGAGCTTCTTTCATGAACAATAGGCTTTTAGCATCTCCTTTGTCCCAATTAGAGTTTGACCATCGAAGTCAAGGTAATAGTTGCTCCCTCCGTGCCCAGTTCTGGCCCAGGTAGTTCTAAAGTTGCAAAATCCACAACCGTAACGGGCCGAAAATGTATTAATCCCAAGCAAATCAGCTCTGGCAGGTGAGTCGGCACACGCTAGGAGCAGTTGAACTCGGTACTGTTTCTCATCAATCAGAAAACCTTCCGTCGCTAGGTTCTTCAGCTCACTTAGTAAGTGACCGAAGAAGTTGGTCGAATTCGACGGCTTTTTTCCCCAAGATACAAACTGCCTATCATCTGGAACCTCCTCCTCAAAGCGGAAGGAAGCTCGACGATTTGCAGAAAGATAGGCCATCCGGTTGCGTTCCCGCTGCTGTAAAGTTGTATTCTATCCCAGAACAACAAGCGTTGGGATATCCAGGTTCTTATTTACGTAGAATGCCAAGAAAGCAAGGTATTCCCGTTCGTTTTGTTCTGCTTCTGCTTCACTGCCACCTTCTTCCTCTACATGTGTTTCGCTAACACACTCTTGTTCTCCATCTGTGCGACATACGTCTTCATTCTCGTCGGCTGAACGCCCTTCCAAACCACTATTGTTCCCATCCTAAAAAAAGAACAAAGGTTTCGGTGGGATCAACAAGTTACTGTTTGATGGACTCCGTGATCCAGAAAATCTGGTCTTGCAGACTTCCGGTCTTCGCCATGTAATGGCGTCTGGTCTTTTTGTACATGGTCTTATTTGGATCCCAAAACGTAACTGGGGGGATACCTATGACATCGCAAAAGTTGTCCGTCTGTCTGTCAGCACGATAACTCGCGACGGGAATGAAATATGTTAATGAAACTTGTTGGGAGGATCCTTTGGGGCAAGGAAAAGGTCGAGTTCGTAGATTGGATCTGTAGTCCTACATTTAGCGGTGGGGGAGGGGGTCCAAATTATGGGACAAACAAAATAAAAAATAACAGCTAATGAGATAGTCGTTTGAGGGGTAAGAAGACATTCTGAACACGAACACAAAGCAAACACGAACACGAAAGCAAAAGTTGTATTTCTAGTTGATTAGATGTCCGATTTAGGGGTAAGAAGAGATGCTGAATCCGTGTATCACAATCATATTTCAGCCGGACATATAGTTATTCCGGAATCCGGTTAAAACCGGAATTTTTTTGGAAATTAAATCTTCATTTGATTTGAATTAGATAGGACCTGGCGAAGACCGGAAATCTACAAGATCTGATAGTCTGGATCAAGAAGTCCAATGAAAATATTTTTGGGATCCCATCGAAACCTTTGGTCTCGTTTATCTCGTAATTAAGCATAATTTTGAGCTAAAGTCTTGACAGTGTGTGATCTTGCTGTGCGCGAAAATGCACACTGCAATTGCGACAATGCTTCTGGATTAATTTCTGTAGAGGTGAAACCAAACCTTTGTGTAATGAGATTTTGACTTTCAGTAGGGGTTTCGAAACACGCTGTTTCTGCTTAAAACCGACGCGATAAATATAAAATGAAATGTTCAGAGGAAGATATTGCAAACTGATAAGAAACAACATCATTACTAACCTGTGATTCTTCATGACCTGTGGAAGGCCTTGCGCCCATATTCGTCAATTCACTCACTTCGTCCGGGGGAACTTTAGCGGACGCACACACAGGATTTTGCGACTAACTTAAATGCTTTTTAGTGTACACACCAAAAGATCGAGCTTCGCGAACTTTCATGATATATCGTTTTTTTCTTTCGACCCTTAATTTTTTCTTCTGGTTTGCGATAGGATCCATATCCATAAGCAGATAACGATTTTACGGCCAAAATAATCAGTCGCTAAACCCGGTGCGTTCTCCTCACTCAGTCAGAAACAGCAATTGTCCGTCTGTCAGTCTGTTAGCACGATAACTCCAGAAGGGATTGAGATATTTTGGTGAAACTTGGTGGGAGAATCCTTCGGGTCATGTACAAGTCAAGTTCGAAGATGGGCTCTGTAGCCCTATATTTGAGGGTGGAGGAGGGGTTTCAAAATAAAGGGCAAAAAAAGTATTTTTTGAAAGCTCCTTAGATAGTTGATTTAGGGGTAAGGAGACACGCTGAATCCGAATATGAAAGTTATGTTCTCGCCGGACTAGTAGTTCGTCTGGAATCCGGCCAAAACCGGAAAGTTTGTTAAAAGTAAGTTTGTAAAAGTGTTAAAAGTCCCCATGGCGAAACTTCCCATGACATAACTGTATCAGAGTTTTGGCGCCAACAGTATTTTCCGCCACTGGGTATTTGTATGTTTTGAGAGTTATCCAGAGGCCTTACGTATGGGGGGAGGTGGGACGCCCCACAGAATGTTGTTGGCCAGTCGTTAGAAAAAAATTGATTAGGCGTAAAGCCCCGCTATTTTTCATAAAAACAATCGATATTTTCTTAAAAATAGCCAACGTTTTCCTTGAAACAGTCCTTTTTTTTCCGAAGAATATACGTTTTTGTAAAAAACAATCGGTTTTTATGAAAAACAGTCGATTTTTCAGACCGTGGATTTTCTTAAAAACAGCTGATTTTTTTATGAAATCACCAACTAGTCGGTAAATGCCCCCCCAACAAATGCCCCCCCCCCCCAAATAAACAGGTTTATTTTTTTGAAGCAATGTCTTGCAGGGATAGGTTTGAATATAAATTGGGTTTGTAAATTCTGTAGGGACGGGCCTGATGATTGCACCATTTTTAGTGGAGTATTCCTTTGAACAATCCACTATTGCGAGCGGTGTAGCAGCTTTCGTCTTTAGGTTATCGGTTTCCGGTTTTCAACCTTTGCGGAGCTCACAACTCGTGAACAGGTGCAAATATCAAGTTCAAACTTGGTACACTTGTGGTTATTGGGGTCTAGTTTTGCCTTTTGGTGGTCCCACCCCCCACACCCACCCGGTTCAGGGGCAAATGGGCACAGATTGCCCAGTGAATAATGTTCATAACTTGACAAGACCTGGACATAGGACGATGACATCCCTTGTACTTGTAGATCCTAGGGCTGGCAAATTACTTTCAAAGTTGTACCTCCCCCCCCCCCCCCATCGCGTTCAATGGCAATTGGGCCCAGATTGACCAGGAGTAAAGTTCGATACCCGTGACAGGAATCAAGTGGAAAAGTTTGTCAGAATTGTTTTTGCTTTTTGCGCGGCCCCAAACCCCACCCCCACTTGGTTCAGGGGCAATTGAGCCCAGATTGCCCATTTTTGAATGTTTATAACTGGAGATAGGGAGATTACAGTCCCTTGTTCTTTTTTTTATCATCGGGTTGGGAATATATATGTGGAGTTGAACCACTCTCCCTACCCCTCCCCGTTGATGAGGAAATGCTCCCAGTTAGCACATGAGTAAGGTTTTTGACTGGAATTAAAATAGTCGAGGCTGTTTAGGTCGAGATATGCAGTTTGATGGGTCCCGACCCACCCACCACCCACGCTCCTGTTCATGGGTAACTGGGAAAAGATTTCCGCTGAGTTATGTTCGTTTATGACATGTCTCAAGTTCAACTCTTGTATACTTGTGGATATTTATGTATAGATGACAAATAAGACCACGCGGCGTACTTTAATTAAGAGTTGATAAATGCACGGTTTTGTCATATGATAGAGGATATGCCGATCTTAATGAAGTTGTGACAAGGGGGTATCGGGCAATACAACGATTTGGTTTTATTACAGTTGTCATTACGTTGCTAATGGAAAAGAGGTTTAAAGTGTCAGACTGGCTAGCAAGATCTTCTTTGGATATGTAATGCGGTTTAATTGTTTAAGCTTTTAAACTGGGAAGATTTCATATTAGGTAATTTCAGTATCTTTTTGTTAGTGGGGATGTGAAATATCTTGGTTTCAACGCTGTTTGTCTATAAGAGGTGATTAAAATTTTACTTTCACACTCCACGTCCGAGCGCTTGCGCACTTGTTTGTTACTGTAAATTCACTTTGTGTCTATTTTTTTTTAAAAAGGTCGAGTGGAAGCACTGCCAATATTACAAGGCGTTCTGTTTTGCGTGGACATGACTTAGGATGTGACAGCTTCCGGTATGGGAACCCAAAGCAATTAACACGGCTTATCCATCGGAAAATCTCGAATCCGTCCAGAAACGCGAATCACAGATCACAGTGGTAAGGGCCGACATATCCGTTTTGCACCGTGAAATATGATTCGCAGTCAGCCTGGACTGAAAGACTATCTATCACCACCGTACTGAACTTCAAATCGCACATACATGCCGCCGCCAAGTACCCATCTTCGCTGGAAAGAAGAAGAACTTGGTAGGTGTGGAGTCTCTTCAGCCGGCGGTATGGTTGGGGTAATTTCATTACTCGGTAGGGTCAGTTCAGTAGTCGGTATCGGTGGGATCAGTTCAGCAGACATCTAAACGGAAGATATTATTGTAAAATGGGTATTTGCGCGATTATGGGAGTTTTTCATGTTTCTGCCAGAAGGAAGTACTACCTTGGCTGGTTAGTTACCTCACTACACCCCATACCTTAACATCAGATTGAGAAATTCAGTCTTCACACTCAGGTACAGTTGTATTTAATCTTCTTTTTTACTTGAACAGCCAGCATTGTCATACCACATAGTATTCAATGCATTTTCAAGGGTGCTGTTTTTTTGTCTTTCTGTTTGTCATAATTAGCATTGAAAAATGAATTTGCACATGTACAATTCATGGTAACTGAATAAATCTTGATTGACTTATGAACTGTTAAGAGTCAGAGCATATTTCAACGGTCGTATACTGGTCACTATACCCTGGTACCTGCCAGAGAACGAACTTCTGTGTGTATTTTCAAGTTATATTTTCTACAGTATAAAATTATTTAATTGTTTTCCAAAAAGGTCATCATTTTCCAGCTTGATCATGAAGCCAAGAAGTGCTGAAATGTAGCTCTAATAAGATGTGGTCGATCTGAAGAGGACCGTTGCCCCAGAAGTGCTGAAATATAGCTTTAATAAAATGTAGGCTACCTGACTTTTCCTTATTTCATCGTCAAATATACCCTATACTATTTCCTGTATCCTAATATTTCTCTTAAATAAAATAAAAGGATGACAAAATAATGCAGCAATGGTTTTGGTTACAGTTTGTTGTGACTTTTTAGTTGCATTTTTGCAGATATCAGGGTATCTGTTACAACGGTAACTGGAATTGCAATTAGTCGTTTTTGCAGTGTTTGTGGTATCTGATACACGATTTCTCTACAAAAAGACTATTGTCGAAGATACACTTTTCGAAGTCATCTTAATAGAACAACTGATGTCCAATTACATCACAAAGTGCTAAACTTCTTTCTCACCAATCTGCCAAAATTTTATGAAAGTGAGATGACTTTTCGTCCGAACGAAAACAAAAATACTCAACTCACAGATCTTGTTTATGTATTAAAAATAAGTTTGAAATCACGCTTATTTTTGCCGTTTATTGACACCACTGTTTCCAAACCAAATCCTCTGACTGATTTTCGCATCCCCAAGTGATTTTCAGGTGCGCTCCTTTTTGTGCTCAGATATCACAGGCGTTCACGCTTAAACTTGGGCGTCTACATCTCGGTTTTGACAGACTTTTACGTTAGCGGTGTTAAGACTGGCCGAATTTGTTGGGACGCTGGATTTGTGAGTCATGCCTATAAAGGCTGCGGTGTTTTTTCGGGACGTAGTCGCGGTAGGCTCGGCGAAGAATATTTTTTTCTGAAAACACAAGAAAAGGTTCGCCTTGGATAGGTTACAGACGGAGGGGCAAATTAGAGGTATAGTTTCGTTTTATTTCTTGACCCTTCACATATAATACTAGATTCTTTTATTTACTGGCATGGAAGTATGAGACATCCCTGCCGTCCGAATTAAAATATCTGAACGGTACTGGCCAAGTTTCAACTTGTGAACTTCTTTCACAGGCGGGCGACAATTGAAATTATATTCTTATTTGCTAATATTACAGTATTTGAAAATGTTTTCTGTAGGCAAGACCCTGATACCAGAACGTGTAATTTTTTCACAACAAAAACAAACAAACCATCGTAAAGACGAATTCATACAGTCAACTATGGAGCAAATACTTAAGGAGAAATCCTTACTTTGATCCAAGCTTCAATTTAAGGTAATTACCTTAAAATTGCCTAAAATCACAGCTTGGATTGAAGTAAGGACTTTTGGTCCTGTTGAATCACTCCTTGTGAAGACTGTTGCATCTGTGGTTGGTTACAGTCTAGTGGAAGATTTTGGTGCATCCCAGTCAAATCTCCACGGTTTGTCTCTCCACTCAGCATCCAAACGGCGTTTGAATGCTTCTGTCGATTCAGCAGCAACAGTGTCCTCCTTGAGGTTGTTCCACAGGTTCACGATCCTGTTCGAGAAGAAGTTGCATCTTGCTCCAGTCCTTGCGTGATGTTTGCGGATACCTCTTGGGTGTCCTCGTGTTATCTGGGAGGGGTCAATCTCCAGGAGCTCATTTTCTTGATTGGTTGAGTGGAGTTTGTGTTCCTGGATCATGTCCCCTCGTTTCCGCCTGTAGACTAAGGAGGGGAGGTTGAGTTCGCTCACTGTAGGGCTTCTTTTCCAAACCGGCGATCAGCTTAGTGGCCCTTCGTTGGATTTGCTCTAAAGCTGCCTTGTCCTTTTTGAATTGGGGGGTGGCCAGTATGGTCCCCGCCTCCAATCTCGGTCTAACTAATCCTTTGTAGAGCTTGTTGATTACGTGTTTACTTCTGCTGGTAATGCTGTGTTTGATGACGCCTAGGGCTCTGCTAGCATCGGCTGAGATGTTCTGTTAGTGGGTGCTGAATTTCAACTGGGAGTTAACAATAACGCCAAGATTTCTCTCCTCCTTGGGATTGTTGTGTCCGAAGTGTGTGACCTTGCATTTTTCAGTGTTGAATTCCAGCAACCATCTTTTGACCCCAGGAGCACATGTGGTTGAGATCAATCTGGAGGGCAGAGGAGGTGTTGGCCGGACCTGTTAGTTTCGAATCATCCGCATACAGAGTGGTTATTTTGCTGGTGATAAGGGCTAGCTCATTTATGTAGATGTTGAACAGGGTGGGGCCCAGGACACTGCCCTGGGGGAATAGGGTGGGGCCCAGGACACTGCCCTGCGGGGGGACTAAGGAAAGAAAAATAAATATTTGTGAGTTCCGCTTTTTTCGAACTTGTCGTTAAGACTCTTCTGGTCGCTTGTACTGCTGATTTTTAGACGGCAACCGTGGATGGTAGGTGAGCTTCAGCAGAAGTAAAGAACGTATGATGCAAAATATTTAAAATTACTTCACAAGGAAAACAAAATCAAGTAGCATAAACCAATTGCCCGAGATTCACTCTTTGCCGGGCCCTAGCAGGAGCTGTTAGTGTAGTGCCCGTGTTTATCTGTAGACTGCGTACTGCCGCTCGTACTATAGAGGAGCCTTTCCTTCAGAATAACCCATCTGCCTTAAAAAGGTACCTACAAATACGACCAACGCACTAGATTGAATCTAATTGAATGTTTTACGTATTGGATAAATATATATTGTTTCAACATTTCTAGTTAAATATATTTTTCTTTTCAAACAAGATGTCTTCATTCCAACCATACCTCGATCCACTTAAAGTCAAAAGCCAGAAAGGGCACAGAATTTGAATATGTTTGGACACATGACTTTCAGAAAATCAAAATTTTCCGAACATGTTTTTAAAGCACAATGGACACTTCTAATGCTTTTCTTTGTGTTAAATGCTTCGGAAATAAAAATTTCTGGCTTCCTTAAGAAGTCGCTACGAAAATCGGCCGTTTTCTTGTTATCCCTTGTCTTTACCTCTCTGGCATTTCTGCGATCCAAATTTTAGGAGATGGGATATCGTGGCAGGAAATTCAAAAACTACCAGCAATGCTTGATAGAAAAGGATATATTGGAGATGTTACCAAAGTCAAGCCGCAGATGCAGTTTTACCTGATTGCTCTAGTGTTTCATCAGAAGTTCCAGGGCTTAAAGTGCCTATTAAAAAAATTTCTTTGTGGAATAGTGTTGTGAAGCTTGATTAACTTGCTTTATAGCTTTTAACCCATTAACGCCCAAGACAAGTTACCGATGAAATTTCGTGGTGATTCCTTGTGAATGGTGAAATGGACTTCTAACTTAAAGTTTTTTAGTGCCGGATAATTTTTTTGCACCATTGGTGTAACCACGGTGCTATGTTCCCATATGGGAACGTTGGGCGTAAAGGGTAGCTCTGGTACTATACAAAAATCATATATTATAACAGACAAATTCAAGTTATGCATGGAATTGCTCGTAGCACAGTTACAAGTGAAGTCTGACGCCACACTCTCTACACTCTAGACGTGCATTCTTTTTGCAGACTTGGCACCGACCCTGCTTCTCTGCTGTAACCAGGACATGGGCGGTTGATTTCTTTGGATAAATCCTCACACATCCTGAACTCCCACCACGACCTGCATGGTAGGTTTCATTGTTGAAGAGACCCTGAACAACTTTAATAAGGAATTCAAGTTGCGAGATTTTAACAGCTTCATCACTGTCATGTAGGTGTCGCCAAGCTGCGACCATAAGCGTGCAAATAAGGTTTTGGCCTATGATCCAATACCATTTTTTCCCTCGCAAGATCGGTCTGTATGCCGATAAGGCATTATCGAGCAAGTCGACACCTCCCATTCCCTGGTTGTAGTTATCTTGATAAGTCTTGGTTGTCCGATTCCTACGTCTTTTCGCTTGGCAACTGAGTACCTCTTTGCCTGGTGAAGTGGGTCTATGGAGTCGTAGTTCGTTGCTACACACACAGGTTTACTATCATTCCACTTGAAAGCCAAAACCATCCCATCTGATCTGTAGTCACGTTGTAGCCACGTTCCTTCTTAGCCATAACCTTGGTTTCTTCGAGAGCACACCCCTTCAAGCGATTTTCTCGCACAGTGCCTGTGGCACGAAATCCCACTGAGTGCAAATGTGTGAGAAGATCCTGGCTTGTAAAGAAGTTATCAAAGAAGACTTCGTGATGGGCTGCCTTTTCAACAACAGACAGCAGATTTGTGACTACTCGTTGGCCTAGAGGTGTTGTGGGCTGTTGCTCACTCCTTCCGCAGTACAGATCAATATTGTAAGGATATCCATGTGAACAAGCAAGTACCCAGGCTTTGTATCCAGATCTAATAGGTTTTCCTCTGATAAACATCTTGCAGCTGTGACGACCAAAGAAAGGTATCATCTGTTCGTCTACGGATAATTTCTCACAGAAGGTCCCGAACTGCTGAATTTTCACGTTCACGGTATCCAGAAGTGGCCGCACCTTCGCCATTTTGTCGTTTTCTTGTAGCTCGTCGTTATTTGCAAAGTGCAGGTTCTTCTTTATCTTCAGGAACCTGTTGCGGCTCATGATTTTTCCAGCTACTGGAATGACAAGATCGTCTGACCTGGACCAGTACATTCTCTCACTGTGAAGGCGATGATATCCTGATAGTAGAACAATTCCCCAAAAATTGTCTAGTTCTTCGAAGCTCAATTCGAAGCTGACGTCCCCATTCTGAGAAGCATATCGGGTTGTCTCCCGTATAATCATACCACGAATCGTTTCGTCGTAGAAATGACAAAAACCTCGTATTCGGACATACTGATCATGTTACTGACCTTGTCTGCCAGTCTAGGTAGTGATTCTGAAGGCAGATCTCCAGATTGCGTTTTCCTCTTCCATTTTGGCAGGTCTCTCTGATTTTTTTTTCTTGGGAGCCGATTGTGGGCACGGTTTGCGGACGGTGCTGGTGTTGCTACAGAAGCCGTTGTCCTAAGACGAAGGCCTAGTGGAACGTCGTCTATGTCATCTGAATGTAAAGTGGAGGTTGGAAGAAGCCCAGATTGATTAGGTCCAGGTACGACGTCTGTTTCGGAAGGATGAACGATCTCAAGCTCTATCGTCCCTGCAACGTCACTTGGAAGACCATTCAAATTTTCTGTGTTGTCCTCATCTCCCTCTTCTTCGTCACTGACTATCCCAACATCAGGGGGAATGATAACCATATCAATCTCTTCCTCATCATCCCTCAGCTCGTCTAGTATAGCTATAGCTTCTTTGACAGAAACACACTTCTTGGGACCCATCTGCAAAATAGAAGTTACCATCAGCTAGAAGTCATGTAACATAAGAGGTACCGATGTGCCCAACGTTCCCAATTGGGAACACTTTTGGTTAACTGATACTGTATCCTTTACTTGTAGACATTTTCGTGCAAGCGCTCCATAGATTCTAAGGTTGGTGTTTATAGAGCAACAAAACGCTAAAACAAGATATTTCAACCACTCACCTTCACTGGTATTTCCGGCATTGTTACTAGGTTGTTACAGAGTGGGATTGGGGTAGTTTGATGTGCCCATTGAACTTTAACAACAATTTGCAGAGTCGGATATTCGTTTTGAGTAACATACGAAACAGAAGAGACTTACACTGATATGTGTCCATTATAATGCTAAACGTGGCCTAATCTTATGGCTTCTTGCCAATTCACAGATGGCTATAATAAGAGTGTTCCATGACCCTTCTAACAATAGAACTATATTAGCCCTTTCCGGCACGAATTATGAAATCGTCATAAATTTCCTATGTCCCTGGGCTTAGAAACCGACAAATATTGAACTATAAAAATTTTTATTCCAACTATGAAATGAAATATAAGGTGGTCTCTGGTGGAGACCACTTTGACACATTTGCAGAAAAACCTCACTTCTGGTGGAAAGAACTTCTTTGCGTAGTTCATGCACAATGGAACTTTGAAAACTGAACACTGCCATTTTGTGCGATGGGGCTCAATCTTAGTACTACACTGAGCACATCTTCTTGAAGTACCCTGAACAGGTAAGTGCTTTGATTGATCCAATCTCTTTTCTTGAGGAACGTAAGGCTTGAATTTGGGGATAACTTCCGATTTTCTGGATGGCCGACCTCTCTCACCCTTGCACGAATAACTTCCAACCAAACCAGTGACAATGCGACATCTAAAATCCTTCAAGGTCATCTTGTTAGCATCTGGTAAGGTGGACAACTTGAACAAGACAAAGGCATTGACCGCTGTAATGTCGACGAAATGCCACAGTAGGCGGTGCCACCACTTTCTGCTTTTCCTGTCTATCGCATAGAGAGACTTCAACATATCAGCTTTGTCGACGCCGCCCATGAACTTGTTGTACCCGACGACCACGTTTGGGCATGTAACTTGGGTAACAGATCCATCTTTCTCCTTTCTACCGATATGTTTCACTTCTCCTCCTTTATGAATCGTCGAAAGAAGTTGTACACATCGTTTGTCCTTCCAGCGTACACAGTGGATTCCATCTGACCTCACAGCGTAGTCTGAATCACCTCGTCTTAGCTCTTTTTCGGCTGTGAGTTTAGGTAGACCTTTACGGTTTGCACGAACTGTACCACAGCAGTAGAGCTTGTTGTTCTTCATTTTTTCCATGAGGTTTACTGAACTGAAGAAATTGTCAAAGTAAATGTGATAATTTTTGCCTTCTAATCCCGTCGTAAGATCTATAACTGCTCGTTCTCCAAGTCCAAACTCGGTAGTGTCAGCTAACTTCCCAGTGTAGACCTGAAAATCACAAACAAAACCGTGCGTGTCTGCTCTGACCCAGATCTTGTAGCCTCGTTTTATGGGCTTCATAGGCATATACTGCTTGAAAGCAATGCGTCCTTTGAATTTGACCATACTTTCGTCGACGGCGTGCTCTTTGGTAGGCTTGTAAGTCCTTAGAAAGCTTGAGCGTAGTTTGTCAATCAGAGGTCTGATCTTGTAGAGCTTGTCATAGTTGTCACTTCCTTTCCGGGGTAAGATCAAATTATCATTGAGATGATCGGGAGCAAGAAGCCAGCTGAAACGGCTTATACTCATCAGCCCAGAGTTCATCGTGACTTGACCAGAAATCTCGATAAGATGGTACTGTCTTGACACCCATAAGAATGTTCATGGCTAAAAAAAACTTTCATTTCATCTCGAGTAGTTTGGGTGAACATAACACCTTTCTGAGTAGCATATAAGTTCGTCTGAAATACGATGTGATCAATCAGATCAAGATCAAACAACTCGAGGAAAAAATGAACTGGATTATGTAAAGCTTCTATCCCAATGGGCCCCGTGGACTCGGTGAAGGGCTCGACATCTTTGACTTCAAATCTCTTATTCCACTTCTTCGCTGCGACTGCAAGGGGAAGAGAATCTTCGTCGTCACTTGCTTCTGACTCGTCGTTCGCTTCCGCTACTCCGTCCACTTGATTATCGATTTCGTCGTCACTTGATGAAAGCTCTCCAGCCAGTAAGTTGCTCAGTGGTTCGGCATTTGAAACTGGAAGGTCCGGCAGCCAATCATCGGCATCATCCTCTGATGACACGTCAAATTCGGATTCTGGGTCTGAAGGTATGTCATCAAATAAGTTTGAGATATCCTGTGTCCGCAAAGAACGGCGTGCCATAACGATTTAGCTGAAAAAGAGCAAATTTAATTTGAGATTTTAGATGCTAGACCCAGCTTTATAGCTTGAGTTTCATTTTTTTTGTCGAGCTGCCGAAGTGGTCTCAAGCTGAAACCACTCCAAAAAAAACAAGAAACAACTTTTTAGCATATGTTGCAAGGTGGTCATCGGGGATGACCAGCCTCTCATGTCCAATATCTCCTTATCCTGCTTCATATCTGAAACTGTGATGCTACTAACTCGTACTCTACTACACAAAGAACAAATTAGCACGAAAACAACATTAAAAATATTACAAGTACTTTGAGCTTTCTTACTTTTTCTTAAAAAACAGCACGTTGATCCATCGAAATACTGAGCTATGCCTCACTAGGTCTGCTAATAAAATTTCGTCCGTCAGATAGCGTTGCTAGGCATACGCCAGACCAGTGGTTTCCTTGTTTAACCACCTACCGTTCATGGAAAAAAATTATGAAAAGGTGGTTTCACCGAGGAACCACTTCGTCGGAAAGGGTTAGTTATTATTTTGGTTCCAACCTCGTAAGAAGTTACAATACGCTGATCGTTCCATCCTTGTTACAATAGTAACCAATAGTAATTATTTGCTAATAATATCACGCTCGGGAGCGTAGTAGTAAGCGTGGCAACTACGGATCTCTCTGATCTGATTGGCTGAATTAGCCCGTGGCACGATATTTTGCGGAGAAGAATAAGTTCCAGCGTTGTCGCCAAAAAGCCAGAATTCGTGATGTCATGCGTAGTAACTCCAGTAAGTATGGTGGAACATGGTCAAAGAAAACTAAACTTACTGTCTTTCCTGCGGCTTCACATGGTTCTCGATAGTTTGTCGACGACCGCATCTGGAAACCGAGAGAGCAACAGTATCCCTAATCTCTTTCACGATAGCGAGGATACACATTAGCACTTTACTACTGTAGTTCGTTAAGAACACGTTTAACACTTTCAGAAAACTGTGTGATGTCTGGGAGAGAAGGTAGTCTGGGATGAATCTCTCGCCGGCTCTTTGGAGTCAACGGCAGCTCAGTTGGCTTTTCACTGGGAATGGTTCAGGATTTTGCACTTCGATGAGTTTTGCACTTCGACTGAGTTTTGCACTTCGACTGGGTTTTGCATTTTCTACAGGGACTGGGCTTTGCACTTTGAGAATAGGGTTTTGCACTTGACTAGTGATAATAGTGGCTTGATTAGTGATGGCAGTGGTTGGTAGTGCATAGTTCTCCAGGACTGCCCTGAAATCGGGGATCAAATCCCTTAATTTTTAGTATTGAGCCTAAGTCTAGGCCCAAGCTCTCGAGTCTATCGTCCGTGTCTTTCTCCAAAAGCAAGAATACTTTATATTTTCTAATCTCATTATCTGCAAAGAAAAAACAAAACAAAAAAATATACTGTAATATAAAATCCCTCAGAGCTACGAGCTCATATGCCAGGAGAAGGTGCTACAAGAAAGTAAATGAGAATGTTACAAAATACTAGAAGTCTAGTTTCACCCAAGTCTGAGGATTTCCGGCAATCCGATAATCTATACAGCAAATTAATTCTACCTTCTAAGTTTCAACCAGCACATCCACTTCTTTGGTCCCTAGGCGTGCTAAGCCGATAGCATACATGTTTTCCAAACGAACAAGACCAAAGTTTCCAGTGGGATCCCAAAAATATTTGATATTTTGATCCAAGCAGTCAATATGGTAGATTTCCGGTCTTAGTCAGTCCCCGTAATCATGTTTATATTTATACCTAACCAATCGCTTGAAAAAATACACAAAAAAGGTAAAGTAGTGTTTTCTTGACAAATTGCATCCAAAAGCTAACCAGCTGACAAAACCAAGTTTGAATATGGATTAAGCATGTATGATTAGCCCCAATATCAGTCAAATTTACGTAAGTTTTTCACTTTGATAAATTCCTTGTTTATCTTTATCCGTATGGACTACTTCTCTGATGGGGAAATAAAGTTTAAAAACAGATTAGTGTCTTTTTACCCGTATCCGCCAATAAAATAAAGTTCTGACATGGGTCCAGCATCTGTTTTTTCCAACAGGTCGAATTTTTAGAACCGACTCAGAAGCTTATAGTTCCGTAATGGAGGTAGCAAAGGGGGGGTGGCTATAAAAACAGAATAAGCAAGAGGGAGAAATGAGTAACTTTTTTGGTCCTAAAAGCAAATGTTAACTTTCTCGTGGTCTTATCTTGTGACCAAAACCAAATAGTGTCGTACCAACTTTAGACAAGCTCACGAGATACGCAAGATCGGGATATTGGACAATTGTCAGCTCCCTTGTTGGCACACACTTAATGAGATGGAGACAGTCAAGGGTACCAATAACTTTCAAACACTCAAAGACAAAATAGAGGTTTTCATGATCCAAAATAACTGATAGCAGCAGAAGTAAATCAGGATACGTGCAGTCATCATCCTCCCACTTGGCAACCATCACATCCCTTCTGTTGTAACTGATTCCTCTGCGAACACAGCAGGACGACATCAAGTGTTTGTCACGCACAGAGAAACCTGACAAAGCGAACAGAGACAGAAGAGAGGGATCAGTGATTGCAGTGGTGCAGGTACCTAAGTATTGAAGTGAGGCAGGCTTTTTCTTCCCTCTCAACATACTTAGCAGTACAGTAGCCCACTGCATGCTTCATTAGTGATAAAGATGGGTTGACAAAGTTCTTGAGATTTTTGGCCTTGAGAACCGGGATGAAAGCTTCAGGCCTCAAACAAGATATGGCAAACAAGTTCCCAAACAAGTCAAACTGGCTTGGAAAATGCATCAAATTATGCATGTTTGGCACAAAAGGCTGGTTTGGGAAGAATTTCAAGAAGAGAGACGTAACATAAATAAGATGATGCAAGATCCTGCCGGTGTCTTAACAAGAGTGTGGAGACATGGTGAGCAGGACTATCTCCTGAAAGACCATCATAAGATAGAGATGCTCATCAGTATAACTGACAGAACTGGGTAGAACTCTGATAATGACTGGTAGTGACCAGTGTCATCATGTTAGGCTACTGGCAGTTTGGTGGAGATCAGATGGCTTCTACTCCTTTCAACGATTTTCGTTAAATCTGATGGGCCGGTCATTCCTCTGGCTAAGAGAGTAGTGCGAATAGCCTTGGAACATATCTCTGATCCCCTTGGGTAGAATGCCCAGCTTCTTGGCTTTGTGGGCCAAAAATATCATAATGTGAGATGCCCTCCAGGAAGACATGCATGGGATCGAATGGGTACTGTTGGGTTGCTTTGAAGTAAGGTATTTCACAAAATGTGCTGATGTTGTTGCCAAGACCATACAACATCCCAAATGCGTCTTTTTCAGCACCCTCTTTTTGGTTGAACGGACGCACCCTCTCAGTATGTTCATCTTCATCACGGAATGAAATGAAAGGGGCCACAAGAGGTTTGTCAAAAACCCTCATTCCTTCCTTTTTTATGTCACAAGCCCGACAAGGAGATCTTGCAGTGACATTTCTGAAACCACCACCCTCTGCAGAAAAAGGAGAATTCCCTTTGATGTATGCAAGGCGGATCTGGAACAGTTCCCGAACACCCTGGGCATGCAGAAATATGCCCACCTTTACAGCATGCAATTTCCTCCACAAGATCTTCTAGTGCACGACTATAGCCTCCTTCTGCAGCTTTCAGGTCCTCTTTCGTAGACAGAAAGACAGGAGGAACACAGCAAAGCTTGCTTCGCAAATGAGGAGGCCCATCAACCAGTTCCATGCTGCAGAGAGTTAGATTATGACGAGCTGTGTGTTTGCCAATTGGGTTTGTGATACCAAGCCCATATCCCCACAAACACTAGAATCTCTGGGATTCCATCTCTGATTGTTGACTGAAAGTTCTCCTCTTGGAACGAACCATCGTAGCTGAAACTGTTTGTGTACGCAAAGCATTTCTTTAGAGAAGCTTTGTCTGTCCTTTTCACAATGGCATTCCGCAAAAACACATGGAAAAGGGTGGTAGTCTTAGCTCCTTATGAAAAAAAGGCAGAAGCTTAGCCTCCGAATCGAGTCTTTCAAAAGGGACAGGTAGGACAGGGTCACTGCCAGGAAAATCCTGGTCCTGGGCTGACTTGGCTTGATACAGAGGGACGAGCTTTCGTATGCCTTTGACAATGGCATTTACAGCTTTTTCGCTTACATGTTGCAGATAGCGAAGCTTCAAGAGAAACTTTGCTTCTTCCCTTTTTGCAGAAACAACTGGTTCGTGAGGAGCAGAAGCCAAAGGCTGGACAAAAGGAGGATCTTCAGATGTAGAAGAGGGATCAGGAGAAATAGCCACAGGACTTAAAGGCTGAAGAGAGGAATGCCCAGGGTCCTGTACAGGTGAAACATCGTGAACGTTTGGAGAATGTTGTGCAAACAGAACAGGTGCAGAAAGTGATCGACATCCAAGTGACATTTCCATATAAAGCGTTTCCATCAAAACTCCAACATGCTGTTATAATAAAATGTGTAAAACAATAAAAATCTAATCTAGTCTGGGCGCCACTGAAACGCATCTCGCTTATTTATGAGTTGAGGTGATCAGAAAGACACAGTCAGTTTGACGATACGTTCCGACTATATCGACCACGCTGAAGACATCTCATTTTATTCCTAACAATGCCCTCTCTTAGAATGAGTTTAATTTTTTCCGATATCTCGTATAGTCAAGTATCGATTAATTTTCCCTGAAAATCTCGAAATTCAAAGGTTTATATCCAGGTTCGGCACGTATCTCGTAACCTAATATATTTTTAAGGAGTTTTTATACTTTATCAGAATTTTTCTTGGGTACTGAGCTTCACATTGCCGTTAAGTTCCAAGCACCAACTTTTATGTAAGGCCGTACAGAATTTTTTGAAAAAGTATAGGCCAAAAATGTATGAGAAAATATGTTTTTGCAAAATGGTGATGTGACACAACATTGTATACTAGAATTTGGCGAAAAAGTCAAATATCACCTTTATTTTTCAACCAAATAATAACTAAGGTTTTTATAGGCTAATTACTAATTTAAAGGCCTAATTTTGTTTCTGAAAAATGGTACTGCAAGATATGTTTATATGCAAAATTTTAACCCCAATTCCAACGGCAGTGTTGGTTCGACCACCGTGTGTCAAATTTAGTTGATATAAGCTATTTAATTTGCTATAAGGTATAATTTACTTGCAAATATTGTTGTAAGTTCAGATTTTAATGAACCCACGAAGGTAAGGTAGACTGGCCCAGAAGCATCACTCACTCTTGAGAGAAGCTACAGCTGAAACGAGTGCTAACACGACTAAAGAGTGTTGTGTAACGTGGGCTACTGTACGTTTATTTTCAAATCCCTATGCTGGGAAAACTAATCTAGTAAGAAATATAAGTAAAGCTGCCAAAATATGATTCTCGCACATCCCAATGGTTTTCCCCAACGTACAAATACAAATTCTTGTCTGAATACTGGCTGTCGGCACCACATCACCCACCAAATAAGCCAACATTGTCGCATAGCATTTCCCCAGACAAGGGTCATTATTTTCCGCACGCAGTCTAGTGTAATAGGTGGTCGAAGTTCAATTCCTACGAGAATTTTAGCAGAGCAGGCTTAGCAGAGCAGGCTTAGCAGAAAAGCTCAAAAATATGATTTGCCTTTCTCCCTATTTACCTTGTCACCCCTGCTTTGTCTGATGAGCTTTGATCCATTTCTTTTTCTTATTGCACCCCTGAAGTACTGTGTTCTTGGATACACTCCTATTATTTGACATAGAGTTTGCCGTTTTTCTTCTGTGGATTGCATGTAGGTCGTCCTACCGAATTATTGTACTGACTGCAGGCATCGCCAGGCAGACTGTCTGTGATATTGTTCATAGAAGAATGAAATTAGTCTTGTCAATTTGCAATACGGTGATAAGATTTCCCAATACAGACAGGGAACCACAAGTGGCAGCCACATCACATGCCATATTCCTGAAGACGCGAAGAAAGAACACATGAACGGAAAAAAAGAGCAAGCAGCCAACCTGTGACCACGAGAAAAAGGTCTTTGATGTATTTGTAGGGTATTCTGGGTCAGTCCATAATGCAGTGGTTTTGAGGATCTCCAGTATCTTCAAAGAAAAGATATACCCACCTCATTGTTACTGCATACTGGGTGACTCTGGATACCCATGTATTGCCACCCCATCAACGTTGGTCAGACCATTCAAAGGACCCGCCGTAATGTCAAATCCGAACTAGAAACGTTCCAACACGAACTTTTCCGCTGCAAGAGTAGTGATTGAAATGACTTTTGGCCTGCTCAAGATAAGATGGAGGAGTGTTTTGATAAGAGCTAGCAGTTCATTTGATTGCATGTGAAACGGTATAGTGAGGTAATTATGTGTTGTTGCATCCTCCATAACATCTGTTTAGGTAGCCTTGATGACTGGGAAGCCCCAAACCGACCACCAACTTGGAACCTACCAAATCATCACAGAGGATCAGCACCGGCTCCTACTTCCGACCATCAACATGCGCGTTTGGCTATGTTACAGAAATATCCCATGCTACCTTTTTCATTTGTATCTTTTTGTAGTATGCAGAATTTTAATTGAGTATTTAGCAATTAAAACATGGCACATATTAGAAATTTGAACTCAGGATGTAACCTGAAACTATTTTAAATTATTCTTCATGTTTCAAACTTCACACAAAAAAATAGCGGTAGCCTAGATATGAGAGGATGATGTAATAATATCGGCCTTCAGAGAGGATAATTTAAGTCATGTCAGCCTCTGAAGAGGGTGATGTAAGCTATATCAGCCTCCAGAGAGGATTTCTGTTCGAAAAAGTTATGAGAGTTAACATGCCTCCATGTCGGTTGATATCGGAATGACATCCGAGATTGCCATTTAAAAATATCAAACTCATTTTTGGTTTGGTAGATATTTTTCATAACCTACCTCGCCTGCGGCTAAGACAGGTGATTTTTAATTACCATTTCGGTGTTATTTTCCGATATCAACCTTGATGTCTAATGTTAACAGAGAAATTAAATATAAAAAAATCGAGTGGCTCAGCTTATTACGCTTCTCAGTCAGTATCTGGATTTCCACATTCTTTAGCTGTAACCAATCTTCCAAGGAATCCAGTCATAGTGCTTGAATTCTTCTCAAACACAGAGCATGCTTGTTTGAACACAGCATTAGATTCGCGGAACTCCTCGACCTCTTTCTCTTGATACGTTTGTGCTGGAGAAGTCTTGCTGCTGGGAAACTGCTTTTTTCTTTTTCCTTTGGTCTCTCTTTGACTTGGTGTTTTCCGTGCTGATGTTTCTGAGGAGGTTGAACCGTATTCTTCTTTAGATTTAGAAAATGAGTTCTGTCCTTTCTTCAGACTTGGACCTGCACCTTGAAAATCTTTCTGGACAACTGGACCTTCACTCTATACCCTGGGACCTTCTTTTTGACCCTGAAATTCTTTTTCCTTGGTTGCAGACACTCTTGGTGAAACTTAACTACATCTGTTTATCTTGTGCCGTTATCATCTCAACCTCATCATCAATTTCGTAAACGTGTGGTGCACATTCAGGCATCGAACCTGTAGCAAAAGATTTTGGCACGTTGACCGGTACTGACATATCACTGATCATTACTTTAGAATATAGGGTCTGGCTGACACTGTATTCTAACCTTGGTCTCTTGCCTTGCACTGAACTTTGACCGGCTACTGGAAATCACACTTATTGGCTTCATGATCGGATTTTGCCTATGGAAATTGTGAAGGACCTATGGGCCCATTCATCCTCCTTGTCATCGAGGTCGTATTCCATTCCGATATTTCTCGTCAGAGAGCTCCTTATATTTTTGGAGCAAGTTCGTCCACTTTGCTCTCAATTGTGTCTAACTTATTTGGTCAGTCACACTCATTTCTGCTCCAATGGCACTATATAAGATCTGAGCTGAATTCTTCTGCCCGCTGAACTTCTGGTGATACTTCATCCGCAACTGGATAAAAGTTTCGGTCAGCTCTTCGCTCCCTGAAAGAAAAAAAATTCTTAGGACAAGACAAATTAAAAAATGTGATTACAGGTGTGATTACAACCTTTTTGAAGGACTCCATTTGAACACACAGGACATTTGAAGGACTCCAATACCTTCAACAAAGTTTGCTGCAACACTTCACGTTGCCCAGGCAACGTAGGTCTAGTTTGTATGGACCGACAGGTCTTTATTACATTTTTTTTTTTTTTTAAGTAAATGTAACTTTTTAATCGTCTTGTCGACCTTTTTGGAGGGATCTTGTCAACCCATGCGTGACGCCTCTGATTACAAGTCCCAGTGAAAGTTAGCTACTGCATATTGGGTGAGCTATTAAAGAATATGTTCTTCGCCCCATGATTTGATACCCCTCCCCCACCCCTAAATATAGGGCTACAGAGCCCATCTAAGAACTCCACTAGCCTCTTGAACCAGAGAATCCTCACACCAAGTATCATCAAAATATGTCATTTCGTTTTTACAGACTGACAACTTTTACAAAGTCATAGGTATCTCTCCAGTTACATTTTGGTATCCCAAAAGTAGCCTCGTCCTTGATACAGATTCTGATTAACCTCATTTGGGATCAAAGCCTCCGGGAGAGCTCTTTGAATTCAGTCTTCATGGAATTTTATTGCACTTACAATTATTAAGACAAGTTGTGTGACATTTTCAACAAAGCCACTTGCTTTGAAAGAATTCACAAACGTTGGGATCTTCGGTTGACAGTGGCCTTATAAATTCTGATAATGGAAGATCTAACTTAAGCCTTTCTTCCCGTGTCTGCGCCAAGAAATTGGCTGGGTGAAAATGGTGAACTCCGCTCTGTTCGATTGTCTCATATACTACGTTCATGTTCGTCTCATATACTACGAGGAAGACAAGACCAACCAGGTCTCTATCAGACAAACGCCTCTCTGCACTTATGTGGCGCTGGGATTCAGTTTAATTTCAAAATACTTTCCACGGACATGCCGAATAGCATTATTGTCGTCAATGGCCTATAGCCTATACAATAAATCACAATCGTCAATTTGACCATAACTATAACAGTTAAAACTCAAACTTTCGTACATTCAATGGTCATATTCACAATTCGTCATGGGCATTAAAAAACTTGACGAACGAAGGTACGAAACTACGCTCGTATCGCGAGTGAAAAACCCTTTTTGGTGCAAGCCGTGGTACCTTCTCAGCCACAGCTCTTTGTCGACGAACTCGTGTAGGTTGTGGTTCTGGTGGGTGGGGTTCGCTAGGATACTTTTACCAAATTTAATGGAAAACTTAAGACGGCCGGTGGACAGGGTTTCTAGTTTAAATTCTTGGAGGAGGCTTAGGTTTGGGACTTTAAGGGATTTTGAAATTACAAGCAAGGCTCGGTACTGGATTGTGTGGCAGTCCAAAATGCCACACGGCACAACAATATTCTAGGGAGCAACGGATGAAAACTAAATAAAAGCGTAACAGGTGGTGGGGAGGCGTTCCATGACGGGATAACAATTTTAGGGACGCAATTCCCATGCATTGTGTCAACCTGTTATCCCCACTTCATGTCCGAGGTGAAGTATACTCCAAGTAACTTCAGCTTGGATATTAGTATTTCGGGCTGAAACGGTAGACTCTACGAAAGAAACAGTTAAAAGAACGGATTTTTTCCAAATTTACGGTCAGTTTACCCTCTCCCACTTCCTTGCACACGTAACTCATTATCGTAGCGGGAACACTTTGAGTATTCTTGTATCATAGCTCTGTCAACGAAAGATCGTCTACGAACTTCCAGCGATCTGGCATATTGTTAGCTAGGTCATTTACCATGACCATGAAGAGCAGAGGTCCCAATAAAGTCCCTTGTGCAACCCCATAAAAAATCGGTAGGGGACTTGAATAACTGGTCTTGTGTTTTGTACGTTGAGTTCTATTGAAAAGGAAATTCGCTACAATTCTTGCAATTAAAGGTTGGATATCAAATTTTTTCTTTAAAAGTACACTATGAAAAATATGGAAGTAGGTCCGGACATCGCTCGAAAACTATATGGCGAGAGCCAGCACGGATACTCTCATAACAGACAGAGGGGGGTCAAATCATTGAATCTATGAAGGAAAGAAATTTGTGCAATAAAAGGTTGGATCTCAAATTCCTCGAGAAGTTTCTTTAAAAGTACACTAGGACAAATGAGGAAGAAGGTCCGAACATCGCTAGAAAACTATAGGGCGAGAACCGGCATGGATAATCTCATAACAGGCGGAGGGGGGTCAAATCATTGAATCTATCAAGGTAGCCAAAGGACTAACAGAAAAACAAGAGGGTTCAGGCCGAGAAGCTTGGGTATCGAGTGAAGAATCAAAGGTAGTATTATCTCTTTTCAAAAGAGAAGCTGCAGCAAAGATTCAAAGTAAAAGGTCCCAAGCCATGGAGTCTCAGTAAAGACCACCATGGACTCCGCACAAGCAGTGCGGAAACAGCCACCAAACGCCCATGCCCCTGCCCCCCCCCCCCCCCTCCAACCACGCCAAGGGTCTCCCTGGCAACGGGATATTTTTACTCTCTCCCTTTTTACGTTCCAAGTATTTGCTACATTTATTCACACTATATTATGTTCCATAGATATCTTTGGGGTTTTTGATGATGTTGTCAATTCTCAAGCTTTGTATTCGCTTGCTCGTTCCGGAGTCGATATATTATCTTTCGAAGTATTGGTACACAAATTCTACCGTTCGGTTGAAATGACAGGGTCAGTTTTTGGAAAATATTCGAGTGAACCATGGAGTTCGCCAACGTGGAATTTTGCCACCATATATATTCTAGTCAGCGATTTCTGATTGCATTGGATCTCTTCTTCCTGTATATCTGTTCAAGGATATTTCTATCAGCTACATTGCGTATGCTGATGATATCCTCCTAGTGAGCGTTACTGGTCGGAAGGTCCATCTGAAAGAAAAGCAAGTTTAGCTATGAATAGGTCGGTATCCCTGTTTAATAATGCTTGGATGGAAATCGAATTTCAGAATATTGTCTAGGATTGAATTCATGGGGCTGGGGATTATTAAAGATGTACAGCAACAGGCCTTCACAATCCCAAGAGAGAAAGTTCAGAAGATTTCGAACCTGATCTTTTTGGTACTGGAAGCTAAAGTTGAACAGTTTCACTGGGAAGGTCAGACCGAGACAATAGCTTACTTTTTCTTGATAGAACATGCAGCTAAAATCAGATCGAGGTTTCGTCGGATTGCTCTGATTTTGACTGATGTCGCATTTTGTAGAAATACAACATTTTGGGGATAATCAATTGGTAAGACATCCTATTGCGGTCAAAGATGTTATTTTCTCTAAGTCAGTGAAAATCCCTGCATCCTAGCTCTCATTCAGTCTATTCCGTGAGTTCTATATTCCACGTAGACACTACCGGAACACAAGCTCCAATTGTACAGTTTCTGGTATCAACTACCGGCTCCCTAGCTTCTGAGTACACAATTCCGTGAGACTACCGGACGAGAAGCTGGTGCGATGAAGTTTCAGTGAGCTATTTTCCACTTACTGCCGGAACGGGAGCCAGCACATACAAAAGCGATGGAGCGTACCATTTGGAAACTCTTTATTCTTGATGCATTTGCATAAATTAAATCGTAAATACTAGCCACTGTGCTTTAACGTCGACTCCATATCTTATACTACCAGCCCGTGCATGCAAGGGTGTGAATATAGCCAGGAGGACACAGAGATAAAAAAAGGGAGACGTCATGACTACAAAAGGGACCATTTCTAAACTGGACAGGACACCGCCACCCACTGAAAGTTATTAAGCGAACTGTGAGGACCACCCAATTACAAAAGGAATTTGGGGAAGTCTGAGATAGGACCACCCATTTTCAAAAGGCAGTGACTTTGGACCACCCTTTTTACGGAATTCTTTCTGGACATGTAACCACTTATTTTACTCGAAATCGCGCGCGTAATCTAGCTGTGCTCTTCCTGGGGTTTCTAATTTTTTGCTGCGGAGAGACAATCAGGATCCTTGCCAATTCCTGCCAGGATTGTCGACACCATCGTCAGTTCCATAACGAAAAGTCGAGAATTTTCCATCATTTCACCAAGGGCAAGAAAATGTCAGGAAAACGAAATCGTGTACCCGCAGCGTAACGCCGGATAGTTTCCGATTCTAGTCCTGACCTGTAACTGGACCAATTGAAAATAAAGTACATTTGACCTCGCCAGCTATCAAGTTCCGTCCGAACTGGATCGTTTTTTTTTAGGGTAAGGCATGTCAAAAGATTTCCGCGCCCCCTTCCCCCTCCCCCCGTACCGGCTTCCAAGCTTCACCCGAATCAGGTTCTAGAATATTATGCAGCTTCCAAGATTTCCGCGATATCCGCCTTCGTCTCCCTCCACAATTTCAGGCTCCAGTCCGGATCTACAACAATGGTACAACCATTGAGCTTCTGTTTTACCTTGATACCAAGACCTATTGCGATCCCTCTGTTCGATTCCACAGTTGCCGGATCCAGGACGGAACTTAAACGCAAAATCTGAGAACTGTCCGTTTGCCAATTGTCAAGTTCCATTGAGATTGGGCAACTCGTTCTTATGTCTTATGCCTTGTCATATGATTCCGTATTCTTCCTCGTGTCACTCCCCTTAGTTGGTTAGATCAGGGAAGTTACAACCAGTTTTTCGAGTAGTCTAATAAGCCTGACAAGTTATATCGCCCTAGCCCGTCTGGAACATGAATCTTGTTAAAGTGCATTTGTTTAGGACGTACTGATACTAATTTTTCGCGTAACCCTTTGTGCAAACCATACGAAAAGATCACGTACGAGCCTTGAAGCTTGTTATAAGCGTTTTTTCCGTCGGTTAGCAAAACTACAGTTCCGAGCTAGCATCAGCCAAGCGTTTGCGTAAAATAATTTTTGCACGTTTATCGAAATTGAAAGGAAGTTGAGAACATCATTTTTAGTGGTGTGTTCCTTGGAACAATCCACTATTGCGAGCGCTGTAGCAGCTTTCGGTTTTCACCATATTTTGTGGAGCTCATAACTCGTGAACGAGTTCAAGAATCAAGTTCAAACTTGGTACACTAGCGGGTTTTGCGGTCTACTTGTGCCTTTTGGGGGTCCCAACCCCATTCCAACCCGGTTCAGGGGCAAATGGGCCCAGATTGCCCAGTGAACAGTGTTCATAACTTGACCAGAACTGGATACAGAATGATGAAATTCCTTGTACATGTAGATCATAGGGCTGGGAAATCGCTTTAAAAGTTGCACCTCCTCCAGTTCGTTACCCGTGACAGGAATCAACAGATATCAAGTTGAAACTTGGTAGGTTTGTGAGCATTGGGGTCTCTTTTTACTTTTTGCGGGTCCCAAACTCCACCCCCACTTGGTTCACGGGAATTTGGCCCAGATTGCCAGTTTTGTTTAATATTCTTTTCTGATTTTGGATCATAGTGGTTGGGGATATATCGTGGAGTTGACCCCCCCCCCTCCCCATTCACGGGCAAAAGGGCCCAAATTGACTATGGAAAAAGTTTTTGACCCGTGACTGTAATCAAATTCCAAGCTGGTATACTTGAGAAAAAAGAAGAATAAATACGCATTTTGACGGTTCTAGACCCTCCCGTTCATGGTCGGCTAGGAGTTTAGTTCGTCTGTGACAGGTCTTTTCAACTTTTGCATATTTGGGGAGTTATATCTATGGACGAGGATTTTGGTTTAGCAGCAGCAAATAAGACGACGCATCAAAGGCTTAAGTAAAAAGGAGTATTCTGGTCAACCAAAGCTAATATTCCAGAAATGGTTGAATTCAGACATCGGAGTCTTTCTAGGCTGATGGTAAATCAGCGGTGACGAGGATTTGCTGAGGTAAGTGACCTGATATTCAATTGAAGACTATGAATTTGGAGGATGTTTATCCGAAACATTAGTGGGACTTATTAGCGCTCGATCCTAAGCTGTCCAGCACAACGAATATGGAGAAAGTTTATTCTTAAAATTAGCGGAATTTACTGAAGCGCTCGATCGTAAGCAGTCCAACATAAATCTTGTAGATAAATATAAGCCTCCTGAAAACTGCAAGCAGTTAAGATTAACATACCAAAGTTGAATCCAAGAATCGCTGATATTCAGCAGAAACCTCTGGAAATGGCCAAAACGAGGTGTGTCGCACAGCAGCAAACAATGTTTCAAAGTTTGCCACAAACAGGTTCCCATGAGGGGGGGGGGAGTTTAGTTCACGGACAATAGTCTCAAATGAGCGACAGCTTTACTGGAAATTGGACGCACGATTACAAATACATATCGTGCAAGAGAAAGTTGCTCTTTTTTCTAAGTGTGCGTGGGCAAGTACGAAATCCGCACATCCGTCAGCTACCAAAAGTGAACAACTTGCAACAGTTACAGGGAGTAGTTCTGCTCGAAGCACAAGCATTCGCAACAACAACTAGTTCGGAACGAAGGACCGAAGAATCCTTCCTAAACTGAGCATTATACTCCTACTTTGTTGCTCGGGATCGCAGCTCTGCTAAGAAAAAGATCCAGAATACTCAAGGCGGTGGAATCGATCGTTGCTTAATAGCAACTGCTATAGGTACCGTTATATCAAAAGCTGTTAAGGTAACTATGCCTGAGTTGACCCATGTCAGAATACGTTCTGTTATAGAAAATTCAGTGGGTCCGCCCCTCGATGCAATTTTTGCGACAGTTGGCACAGGCCTGCCATGATATTGAAATTCTTGATCTGAACAACTTTGTCGATCTACGGCATTTCAGATGAGTTCGATTGATACAGTAACCGTAGAATGATGATACAAAACTGTTGGGTGGTCAAAACTGATCTGAAGCAAGCATAATATATTATACTGTTAGCTTACGTTGGACCCGACCAGACGAAATAGTTTCACTAATAATGCTATGTCAGTATGTATTTGTTACCCATCAACAATAGCTACAAAGAAGACGGAGAATGTAAATACAAAAGACGTCTTAAAACAACTTTAGTTTCGGTGAAGCCTATGGGTCTTTGTATAGCCCAGAAGTTTGGGAGAAGTTGATGAAAGTATCCTTCTCGTGATTCCGGTAGCAAGGACATTTATCTCTATTAGATAGATGCTGTACACTTAAGGGCAAACGAATAAGTAAAACCGTCGTGCACCGTAACAAATGCGGGGAGGAAAAGACGATTTGGGTTCTGGACAAGATATTGGAAATTCATAGGCTTCGTAATCAATTGTAAGGAATTAATATATTGTTACCGAAAGGTAAGTACGGTTGAATCGAATTGGAAGTAAGTGAATCATATGGTCGGCAAGCGTGTAAGACTAGGAAGATTTCCCGATTGATTAGACATATGGTCCTGACCTTCACGGATGTCCCCTTTGGCCCCTAAGCAGCATAGATCATTAGTCAATGCCAAAAACAAGGCATCAACCAGACAGAAAGGTGATCCGAGAGAACCCTTTATTAACAGGAAGATGTGAATCGAGATTTCGTTTGGTGAAGGCGGCAAAACAGTTTTGTCCCTAACGTAATTGACACGGAATATTTTCAGTAATAGTTCTTTAAAAGGATGGGGCTGAATCACGTGTTGAAAGAATTGTTGTCAAATAACAAAGTAATAAAACCATTGAAGCTCTGTGATTGCCGAAAAAGGCTGGAAAACACTGTAGTGTTTTGGAATTAATGTGTGTGTTTAACTGGGGTTGCAGGCAGTTTAATTAGAAAACCGTATTGTTGAATACGTCAACAAGATCGGAGGAAGTTCTTTGTAGTAAATTGCAATAACACATGTAGGGAGATTTACGATTTTGTTCCTAGCGAAACATTTTCCATTTACTGTTGTGCTGCACTTACGCCCAAGGGCAGTGCGTAATGAATGTATTCAATCATTCATTGAGGACAAGAGAAATGTGTAAGTCGAAAACAGAACGGAAATCAAATTCGTTAGAACAGTTTGAAGTTCTTAGAAATGATTTTTTGCGTTCAAATGGACACGTCTGTTCTGTTCTAAAATTGTGTTTCTTTTTACCCAGACCCAAAATCTTATTAGTTAAATGCTTCTGGCTAGTTTAAACTGGTCTGAGACGCTGGTTATCAATTCCTCATTTTAGTCCGTCAGTCATTCACAGAATGGCACGAAAGATTGTACCGAACAAGGCCGGTACAGCTTCAATGATCTTTCCACTAGAACATGCAGGAATGGTTTCCAGTGGTTCTAAGGATCGTAACAGACATTTCGATATTGCTAAAAGGCCTCAACGCCACATCAGAACATAGCTCCGAAAAAGAATGGTTCAGGGACGAGCTGCAGAAATCATCGTTAGATCTTCACGATCATCTACGCAGAAGATACGCGGGTGGTATATTGCGAAGTAATCAAACTAGCGTATTCTACAGGATATAGATACATTTTCTCAGTCTGTCTCTGAAGTTTTAGACATCGTAGTACTTTGTATAGACGAGTGTAAGACAGGCTACAGGGCCTTAATCCAGTAAAGTCGGCGTTACCATCTTATCACTGTAGATGGAAAATGCAGCAAGGTCAAGTAGATTAGAATGTGCCTGGTCTTAGAATCGAAAATATTGTATTTGAATTTGATGTCAAATAACTTGTGAAAATAATTTGTCGAAAACATGTTGATGCAGAGTAATTTTTGTAAATAGTTTGTTGACAACATGGACTATTGGACGCCATAAAAGTAACATAAGTATACCTGGATTTGAAGTGAAAGTTTTATGTCTTGCTGAATGGTCCCAAAATTATGTTAACGGGACTAGAGATGTTTTTAATTTTTCAAAATGCCACACAGGCTTGTACGAATAAGCATGGCTGGCAGGGTAATCTAACAGGGTTCGTGATGTTCAGGGATGGATATTTTTGCATTTTTGTTATTTCAATGCGGCGACTTCGAAAGTTGCAAGCTAAGGAAATCGGACAAGAGTATTATATCATACTTAATATGGAAGAGACATAAAAGCACCTACTTCAGATGTTATCATATACAAATAGTAGATAGTCCCTTATAAATTAGAACCAATTTTGCGGTATAAAAATAGAAATGATGTTGAACTTCGTTGGATATGGATATTCATGCAATTAACAACACGAATAATGTTTTTGTTTGGAAGATTTATCGTAACCTCCTTATAAATTAGGCGAGGCGCTTTCAGCTTTCAAATCTCAACTGGTCTATTATGAACGGAGGTGACACTTGACGTGTGAGGTGGAATTGAGCAATTATACGAGAACATGTTTGAAGTATTATTGTAATTCCACTAATAGACAAGTGTCATCGGTAGTGAGTAATAGGTCAGTCGCCCTCTCGTGATTGACCCACCCTTTACTGTCCTATTCCTCAGTGGTCCTGAAAATGCCAAGCCGTCCTAAAGTGCCAGGCCTCGCTCTGCGACTATCTCAGCTGACCTATTACTCACTACCGGTGACACTTTCTATTAGTGGAATTACAATTATACTTCAAACATGTTCTCGTATAATTGCTCAATCAACAGTTGGAAACTAGACTCTTCTGTCATATGATCGATTATATGCCGTTCTTAATGAACTGTTACATTCGTTTATTGCACTTGTTATTACCTTGCTAATGGAAAAGAGGCTTAAAGGGCTGGACTGGCTGTCGGACCATTAGTAGTAGAATATGTTGGAACTCAAGCTATTCGTGCAAGATCTCTAGAATTTCTTTGGATTCCTACTTGCGGTTTGTTTACATTTAAAGTAAGATGATGACGGATTAGATTATTTCAATACTTATTTGGTTATTGGGGATCCGTAATGTCTTGGTTATAAAGCTGTTTGTATGTAAAATGTGATAAACATTTTACTTTCACACTCCACGTCTGAGGGCTTGCGCACTTGGTTTGTTGTCTAATGTAGTCGCTGAACAATTTAGTGGAGTTTGCTGCAAACCCACTATTTTTCAGTCTTCCGATATGGAGTCATTTGCTCGACCCCGAGCCACCATGATGTAGATAGTTTGTACTCGTTTGTTATATTTTTAATTTTGTGTGTTGTTTATAGGGCTTACGCTGAAATAAAAGTGTTATTAGTTTGTATTATTTTATCCAGGCTTATGCTTGTCCTTCCCTCCAAGCCCCTTTCCGATTCATCGAATCCAAGCGTGCCTTAAGATTTCCGGTACCCCCCCCCCCTTTAACTTCCCCAAATTTTCTGGATCAAGTCCAAAACTGAAACAAAGTCTAAACCATCTGGGACATGTGCTCTTGCCCTTTATCAAGATTCAACTAAATTGGATAACTCGTTCAAAAGTTGTGAGTGTCACAAGAAGTCAGATTCCTACTCCTTGAATCCACACCCCCCCCCCCCCCTAGATGCTCAAATCCGGGAAGTGACAGTTCAATCTGGTAAGGCCCCTAATGACAAGTTTCACCGTCCTAACCTATCGTTTTCGTTTTCGCAACAACCTCTGGGACATATCATATATGCGAACTATTCAGTTTCATCAAGTTCAGATAACTCGCACAAGAGAAATGCATGGATTCTCCTCCCTCCATCCCCACACGAATGATCAGCTCCGAGAAAAGAACTGCGAACAAACTGAAAGCAACCTCTTTGAAGACTACCCCGAAATGAAGTGCCGAAACTCCAAACGGAAAAAGCTCTATTTCCATCGTACTGAAATAGAGCTATAGAGAGACAAGAGTGTCCAGCTTTTGAGCACTGAGCTTATCAGCCACTACAAAATGAATGTCGAAGCCCAGTCGGAAGAGGAATACTGCAAAACAGTGGAGAAATTCTCCCCTGTCCCGCAGGACAATTCTTCTGTTACATCTAAATAGTGCCTCTGGAGCCAGGCGTCACGACGGGGGAGATGGGGACGCCCCCTTCCCCAATGATGTCGGCTAGTCGGTAAAAATAATAACCGAGTCAGCGCGAAGCACAGAGATTTTTCATCAAAACAGTTGTTTTTTTCATGAAAACAGTCGGTTTTTCTGAAAATTGGTCGATTTTTTGTCAAAATATTCGGTTTCTCTGAAAATCAGTGGATTTTTCTGACAATCAGTCGATTTTCTGTTGTTTTTTGTTGTTGAGAACAGTCGTTTTTTCTGCAGAAACAGTCGATAAAAATTACCACCCAGTCGGTAAATGCCTCGTCCCCCCCACCCAAACATTTTGGCTAGTGACGCCTCTGTCTGGAGCATCTGCAGCAGGGGCAACAATGGTGAAGGTCAGCCTGAAGAAGGGATCAAACTCTTCATTCGAGACGACGGAGCAGGAACCAAATCTTTTGAGGAGATATTTGATCCTCAAGGTCTTTCTTGAGCTATTCGGCCAAGAAAACAGAGCAACTGGCTCTCTTAAACCTCCGCCGGACACCAACTAGAAGCGAGCCTGCTTCATCAGATGAGAGGACCGACGTAGCACCCTTTTGAAATGTCTGTCCTCCGACCTAGCTGATTTCAACTGTTCTTTGAGGCTGACACCACCGACAGCTCACCGTGCAATGAAGAACTTTTCACCAAGGACATGTTCAAAAAGAAAAAGAGCAGAGCTACCGAAGGCT
>JAKZAP010000012.1:4241951-4381713 GCA_023053575.1 Branchinecta lynchi | reverse complement strand
GAAGGCTGTCGGTCTCTGCCATGCTAGGAATTAGGCATTGACTGGTTTCCCCGGATTACTATCACATGGGGTAACAAGAGCCACTGCCTTCCCCATGCAACAAATTATTTTGCCATGATACTGTAACGGAAGCCTCTAATATCCTCCATGCTCGAAGGACGTCCCCATGCCGAGAAGATTACCACACTGTCAGAAGTTTCATAACAGATAGCGTATAACACTGTTAAAACTCATACTTCCAGTCTTTAGTTGCCCAATATATGTCCAGTCCCTTGTTAAACGCTTCGGGAAGTATGGCAGAGACTGTTGCTTTGGACAGTTCATTCTAGGGGTTGACAACTCTGTTGGTATAGAAGCTTTTACTGGCCCTGGTGCTGACAGACCGTTTTGAACAGCTTCTTTGAGTGTCCTCGGGTGCACTGTGGGCCTAAGTTTCTTGGTAGGATCTTAGCAGATGCTGAATTTAGTGCAGGGAAGACAGTCTTCAGCAGCTCTGCTCCTGTCGTTCATGATCTCGTCCTTGGTAAAAGGTTCTTCGTTACTGAGTGACGTGGCGGTGGCAAGGGCAACGGCGGCACCGCGATATGAACATCGAAGTCAACGTCCAAGAGCACTCTGCAGAGAGTGTTTTTGCGAGCGGTTGATGAGGACATGGTCAATCACAAAGTTAGACAGCTCAGGAGGTGCTGCGCATCCTTGTCTAACGCTATTATACTATTGATCTTATAGGGATGTGATTTTCTTCTGTCGACCATGAGCGAGCCCTGAGAGTCGCTATACAGTTCCCGGAAGAGACTCATTAGCTTTGCTGGCCCGGAAGGCATGCAGTTTTAGGCGTCAGCTACAAAGAATGGTGTCCGACTGAGTCGAACGCAGATTCGAACTTCACGCCATATAAGTATTTTGTATGAATTCCCGGTCCTTTCTCGCCAACTAACTCAGAATGGTGAAGATAATTATGTTCAGTGCACTGTCAGAAGTTTCATAACATATTGCGCATAACACTTTCAAGAGTAACACCTTTTCACTTAGAAATAAAGTGTTATGACCAATTAACTTTATAATATTTTCTGCCTAGATCTCCAACAACACCTTCAGTTAGGTACAATATTACACCGTCAGAAGTCATGCAATCTACCGATCGTAATTCTGTCTGTCGGTCTGTCCGGGTTTTTTTTCACACTTTTTCGAGTTAGGGTACTTCCAGATATACTAGGACAATGAAACTTGGCAGGTGTATCAGGGACCCGACCAAACTAACCTGGAAATAATCAGTTTCTCCATCCGACCATCAGTGGGGGAGTTGAGGGCGGAGGAATCTGGAAAATCTAGGTCAGTTTACTCACACATTTTCCGAGTTAGGGTACCTCCAGATATGCTAACACGTGAGGGAGTGGAGGGAGGGGGAATCCGGAATATTGAGTTATGCGTTACTTTTGAACGGGTGATTGATTTGAGTGAAATTTCATAATTGAACAAACGACATGTCTCTGGTGATCTTTTTCATGTCCGGGAGTTTGGGGGGGGGGGGCAATACGTGACTGGCTGATACTGGAGAGATTGTGATGAAACTTTGTGGAATAAGAAAAAGAAGCACTGGATAAATCTTTTTCGGAACTGGATTGACTCTGGCGACTGTGGGGGGAGTTTGAGGGGGAGGGGGGGGGGTCGGAATTCTGGTGATTACGATTTAAGGCACTTACATGTGCTAGGACGATTCTACTTGGCTGGATATTAGACATTTGAGGAATAATGGCTTAGAAATCGCCACAATCTTGATTGCAATGTAAGACAAATACTTTTAAGCGAGATATACATTTTCATGATCCCCATTAGCCCAGTATGAATTTTCCTCAAGGGTTTTGCTTACAAATGAAGTTCCAGCTCCCTGGAGTTGGAGTTGAACTTGTGGGAAGAATTATTCTAGATAAATTGTTTGCGCAAAATTGGACTGAAGCCGGACATTTAGAGGTGGAGGGGGGGCCCTTCCAGAATTACTGTGATGGCGTTTTTCAAGACGAAAATTGGCAGGCATATCAGTGACCCGAGAAATCTGACAGAGCCCTTACCTACTACATACAGCTGCCATATGAGCTTACAGCAATTTTTTCGAACATATAATTTGCACCCATAGGCATCTCATGTTGGACCTAAGTAAACGAGGAAGGGTCGTCTCCGTTTGAGTAATCATCTGGGATTGTGTCCTTTTTTTTCGTGGACTTTAATGACAGGGTCGATTGATTGAGCTGTCGATTTGTGATTGAGCGGGTTGATTGAGCTGACTATTCCTGGGGTTGAGGCCCCTTTTTCATGGATTTAATGATCCGGCAAAGTTGTGGGCAGCTGTCTGATTTTGTAATTGGGCCGAAATGACGGATTTCAGGAGTGGGCCAACTGGCGGATTTCAAGGGTTGGTCAACTGAAGGATTTCAGAAGTGGGTACAACTGAAGGATGTCAAGAGTGGGTCAACTGACGGATTCCAGGTTTGGTCCAACTGATGGTAGGTAGGCGAACTGACGGGTGTTTATAGTGACGGGTGGGCGTTGTGACGGGTAGCCGTAGCGACGGGTGGGGCGTAGTGACGGGTAGGCGTAGTGACTAAGCATGTGCACTGTTCTTTTTTTTTCGAAGAACAGAAAACCGGGCATTTTTACAATAGAACAGAAACAGTGTCGTTGGAAACATGTCACCTGTTCTGTTTTTTCCACACTACCTATAACAAACCGAGTTGCGTTTTTGTTTCAAGCGAATAAAGTTCCCGATATCAGTTCTAAGCATGGTTGTTACTAGTCAAACAATTACAGGAGAAATAAAAACGATACTGATACTAGATTTACAATGTTATTTTCTAGAGCGTCTTCTACTTCATGCGAGTGCATTTCTTTCGACCAAATACAACCAGACCGAAAAGGCAGACTCACTGATCAGGAGGGTTGCAGTGGGGAGGGGTTCTGGTTACATGGCCCCTCGCCAAGAAGGGCCAAAATATAGCTGTAATAAATTTCGGCTGAAGTATCTATTTTGCCACTGTCGAATGTTTAGAAATGTATTTTCGTTATTATTATTATATTTTTTCGATTCTGGGGATTACATATTAATTATGCGAACCATCAGAAAAGGCCGATTAACTGGGCAGGACGGTTGCAGTCAGGAGGGCTACATTTTGAAGATAAAACGATCACAAAAATGCATCATTTGGTCAAAAAATATTGTTTGCACTTTGTGGTTAAGATTTACACTTTAAGGGGTTTAAAGTTTCAGCAGAAACAAATCACTCGTTCTAGAGCCATGCTTGTCGCTTGATATACGGGAACTCCCCTCCTCATCCTAACAGTGGGATGCTAAACTTCAGGAAACAATCATAACACAATCAACATAAGCTCAAAGCCTGTTCTGCCTTCTAGCCAAGAAATTGGTCTTAACTCTACCCCCCCCCCCCCCCCCAAGTTTGGGAGGAATGTCAGGCCTAAAGTAAACAAGACCAAAGGTGTCGATGGGATCCCAAAAATATAAGATTTGATACAGACAATTGGGTCTTGTCTTCGCCAGGCTAATCATCAGAGAAAACTGAGTTCAGATATTCTATCCTTCCTATCTAACTATACCTCTATGAGCCATATCCTTTTGACGATACTGATAAATATTCTTGAGCCTAAGCTGACTTTGAATAAATGACGATACTGACTGAAACGTCCTGCTTTAATGCTGCCAAATTTGCGGTTTCGCCCGAATTCCGAGCGAATTACAAGTCCAGCAAAAAAAGAACATTCAGAAACGAAACCGGCGTATCTCATTATCCGTATAAAGAACATCTAATCAACTTTAAATAAAACTTTGACTAAAAAAAAAAAATGCGGGTACAACCGGATTACGGACTAATTATATGTCCGGGTAAAAAATGATCATCATATACAGACTCAAGCGTCTCTTCTTACCCCTAAATCTATCATATAATCAACTTTAGATACAGCTTTTGCTTTTAACATATTTTCCGGTTTTGCCGGATTAAAGGCGAACTAGTTGTCCGGCGAGAAAATGGTTTTCACAATCGGGTTCAGCATGTCTACTTACCCCTGAATCAAACATTTAATCAAATTCATATGAAACTGTTACTTCGAACCAACTTTCCGGTTTTGCCGGATTCCGGACTAACTGCTTGTCGTCGAGAAAATGATTTTCACCATCATGCTCAGCATGTCTTCTTACCCCTAATCAAACGTTTAATCAACTTCAAATGAAACTTTTTACTTTTAACCAACTTTCCTTTTTTTGCCGGATTCCGGACGGACTACTCGTCCAGCGAGAAAATGGTTTTCACCATTGTGCTCAGGCATGTCTTCTTCTCCTAAATCAAACAATTTAATCAACTTCATGACACTTTTCACTTTTAACCAACTTTCCGGTTTTTGCCGGATTCCGACGAACTACTTGTCCGGCAAAAATGATTTTCACCATCGTGCTCAGCATGTCTTCTTACCTCATAATCGACTATCACATCAGCTGTTAAAAATATTTTGTTTGTCCCTTAATTTGAACCCCCACCCCCAAATATAGGGCTACAGAGCTCATCTACGAACTGGACCTTACCCTTGACCCAAACAATCCTCACACCAAGATTCATCAAAATCTCTCATTCCCTTCGAGAGTTATCGTGCTTACAGACGGACGGACGGATAACTTTTGCGATGTCATAGGTATCCCTCCACTTACGTTTTAGGATCCTAAAAAGAAACAGGCTCAACCGCCTGATGATTGCACTATTTTGTGTATCCAAAGTGGAAGTACAGCCAAGTACCACCTTCCGGGAAAATATCCCACTACGTTTGCGAGTTTTGGGGCACTGACAGATATGTCCATTGTCAGTGCATATCATAGTAGGCAGGCAGCCTTTAAAATGTTTTGCAAAACTTTACCTGCGCTTTCTTCATAGTCGCCTACTCGCGATCTGGTTGAACGGCCTGCAATTTAGTTGAGCCGTCATAGGCCTAAGATTTCAGTCACCTTAAAAGCTAGAAATGCCAGAAAAAGGTCGGATTACAAAAAAATCGCATGCGGCGCTGAGTTTAAATTTGTCTAGGTACATATGGTAAAAGCTACTGCTTGGGTTCTGAACCACGTTTACAGCAAGAGTTTGTGTGGGAAGTAGTCGAATATTGCTGAATAAACGCCGATTTTAACAAATTTTGCCTGCAGCTCTTTCGTAGTACTACCCTATCTACCGTCGATTCGCCCAACCTCGTTTTCCTGAAGCATTGATTCACCCACTTCTAAAATCCGTCGATTCGGCCAAGCTTCGATTCGCCCAAACGTCAATTAGCCCCACCCGTCATAAGACCCAAAAAAACCGTCACAACCCCCACTTTTTACGACTGCTCGCTTAGCCGTCACAAGACCCAAAAAATTCCCGTCATTTCGCCAAAATCTCAAAATCCACCTCTGATCTAGTGCGGTCTTTATCACTGAACGCGGTATCAGAAAGCGAGTGAGTCGCAGGGGAGTAATTAAGAAGGTCAAGATACCGTCCCATGTAAATGAGGGTGAAAACTAGTGAATATAGCTTGAGCCTGATTGATCAGAAGCATCAAAAAGAGGGTGAATGTAAGAGTAAAATATCAGAAAAAAGAGCTACTGTTTCTATGGCACTTGCAGCTCCGCTCAAGTGCGATATACCCGATCACTCTTCGGTCTGTCTGTCAGGACACTGTCCTCGAGTTACGGTACTTCCAGACGTGCTAGGACAATGAAACTTGGCAGACATATCAGGGACCCGTCCAAGCTAGTTTGAGAATAGTCATTTGTCTGATCTGACCATCGTGGGGTAAGGGGAGACCGCGGAATTCGGAATTTAGCAGCATGCAACACTTTCGAACAGTTGATCGGATTTTAATGAAACTTGATATATGGAAAGACCTCTTGTCTCAGATGTCGCACTTCAAGTCCGGAATGGATCCGGTGACTTTGCGGGGGGGAGTTAGAGGGGGGAACCGGAAATCGCGTGACATGTTCAGAGTGGAAGGATCGGGATGAAACTTGGTGGGAAGAACAAGCACAAGCCGTAGATACATAGTTGACAAGATCGGACCAAATTTTATGAAGAGCGTATATACACGATACTGAAAGATCAACGTAGGTAGCTCTGAAGGCGTCTTCTCTCCGTTCCCCGAGTGGTCCACTTGAGGAGTCCCCGCGTTTTGCTTGTCCCGGGGACTCACCACCTATAGTCTCGCGAGTCCCCACGGACGGGCAATGCACCAATTATCATCACCATCATAAAAAGGAATCCCTTTTCAGATTCGGAGGGTAATCAATTTCTGCTGGTGTTGGTGCATGTCAATTAATTAAAAAGAATCAAATAAATGAAACCAAAAGTAAAGTGGATCCATACCAATTCTTCGACTGCATATTTTTTTTTTTCGAACAAAATCTATTTTAGAAGCATTCCCCGTGTTCTCGCAGTGTTTTCCAAGGCGTATTTTCGCCGTCCCCGAGAACTAGGAGATCGAAGGGGGACGGCGAGAATAGAGGGAGTCACTCCATGCGGACTCTGCGTACAGAGACAGCGAGGAACACGGGGAATGCTTGCAGATCGGATTTTGTTCGAATATGAGAGTGAGTCCCCGGGACAAACAAGAACGTTAGGACTCCTCAAGTGGAGTCCTCGAAGAACTGAGAGGCGCATTCTCACTGACCGTATTCTCGTGAGTCCCCACGGACGGGGGAATGCTCCGATTATCATCACCATCATCAAAAAGGACTCCCTTTCAGATTCGAGGGTAATCAGTTTTGTTGGTGTTGGTGCAATGTAAAATTAAGTAAGCAAATAAAACCAACAAACAAACAAACCAGACTAATTTCGTCAACCGCGTATTTAAAAAAAATAAAAATCTATTTGAGAAGGGTTTTGTTTTCCTAAGGCGTATTCGTGCCGTTCCCGGAGGACTCCACTTAGGACTTGAGGAGTCCCCATGTTTTTGTTCGTCCCGGGGTCTCACAATCCGTGCTCTCGCTGATTCTGTACGCGGAGTCCGCGTGGTAGCGACTCCCCTCCCCTCCCTCTATTCTCGCTGTTCTTTTCATTTCCCGAGGAGTCCTTCGTACTGTTTCGCTCCGACCGCAAAGGTCGTCGTATTTTGACTGATTCGGTTGTCCATTTTAACTTGTTCGACTGAATGCAGATCTGTTGTGTGTGATCATTGGACTCGTCGCCAGTAGGTAGTTATATTAATATTGTTGAATTAAAAGCAGGGCTACTTATTTCTCAAATCACACCTGTATGCTGATCTGATGTCCTTCTGAGCAGGGCCTTTCGAGTTTTGCCTCAATTTTGCATTTATCTGAACTGTCTATGATCAAAGGTGTCATCATGTGGGGAGGGGGGGGATCTGCCCCCTATTAAATAGGGGATTGGTTCAATAAGGAGCATTAAGACAGACTTCTATGGTTTTATGCAACTTTTCGAGAAGCCAAGGTTACAGGAGTGCTGCGTGAAGCCGTCACCCTAAACTCCTATTTTTGGGAAATGACTTAGGGAAAAAGAGTAAAGGTTGAGATAAAATTCAGTGGAGTATCCTGAAAGGAAGATTAGAACCTTCACTTTCTGCTGGTACCATAGTTTACTTGTAATTGTTCAAGGCTAAGCTAGAGAACACGAAAGAATATAGGCACCCAAGTGATCATGAAGCCGCCCACTTTGCTAAAAATAGTATTTTGCTACATGGTAAAAGTTAGAGGCCAGCTGTTTGGTCAGAGAGGTTCCTTGACCTTTTGCAAATAACAAAATTTGCTGTTTTCTTGGAATTTGCATGATTTTTCTGGGGTGGCAGCTTCATGATCCAAGGTGGCAGGATCATGTACCATGGCCAATGGGGGGGGTGGGCGGTGCCATAGTAAGGGCAGCTTCATGCAACACTCCTGTATCCCGTTTGGCCATGCCAAACAGATGCAGAATGCTGTGAAACTAATAGGTGAATAATTGTAATATAATCTTGAAACTGCTAAGTTACAAGGTCTTGGTAAAAATAAATGGTGATTTGACCATTTCTTTGTCTTCTAAACTTGCTTTAATCAGATCTTTACTTTCTATAGAGCATCATAGCTGCATTTTTTGACAATTCTCCGTCGTCCAGTTAACCAACGTACTTACCACTATAAGCCATTTTTCGACATCCCACCTCCTTCTCCCGACTGTTAAAAAAATGGATTATTTTGCATTCTCCAGCATTACATGGAAGATTCAAGTTTCTTTCCCTGGGAACGAAAGTAGGTTGGTTGGACGGAAGCTCAAACCTCAGTTCCTATGATCGGTTAACCGACCGGCAAACAGGAATGAAAAAACAGCTTGTAAAGACTTTGGTGGGTTGACCAAAGGAAAAAATATTTATTCAATATAAATTCAAAATATTGATTCAAAATATTTATTGAATAAATGTTTCAAAGTCAGCTTGGGCTCAATGAATATTTTTTTTTTTTTCAAAGGAAAAAAACGGCTTATAGTGGGAAAGCCCGTAGATCAGTTAACCAGATGATGCTAAAAAATGCAGCTATTGACAAAAGTGCTCAGTCAGATCCCTTTTTCAGCTTGGAACAAATCAAGACTTGTTTACCAGTTTACATTGTTAGCCTTATAAGAAAGTTAAAGTATAGACCAAGTATTTGCTCACACAATTTTCCAATCTATTACAGTTTACTCTCATTTGGAAAGAGTTGAATTCCAAGAATTATTATAAGATTTGCAGTACTAAAAGCCCCTGAACAAAAAATAAGCCTAAATTTTGGCTAACAACCAATCAGAACTCTCTTTGTAATAGGTTGCCTAGCATTTGGCATACTGCGTCTGTCGGAACACAAAGCATACAGCATAGGTGCTGCAGAAATAATTTTTTTCAGTCTGTCTGTATAGAGAGACTGCAGCCTAGCCAGCGAATTGGACATGAGCATAAACTAATATAACATTCTAAGGTGTAGGAATCAGATAGGAATGTATCAAAACAAACTTATTTTTAAGACAGTTTATCAACTTTTGGTAGCTATTCTAAGCCTGTACATGATCAAAATGATTTTTCTGACTCTTTCTAATGCATTATCATAGGTCTGGTAGAAAAGTTTAATTTAAAATCAGAGATTGAAGGCTTCAAGCTCTCTGTTGGTTGGTTTTTGATAGGGGCATCATAATTTTACCCACAGGATGAGATGCTCGGTTTTTCTTGTCCAAACTTGAAAGCCTTCAGTCTCTCATTTCCAAGCCACAGAGAAACAATATTGTGGGAGTTTGATTACACAAACAAGAAAGAGGCGAATTAACATTTCTAGATATATCAGTGAAGCCGAAAGCCCTAGACCTCCCAATAATTAAATTCTTTTGTCATGCACCTTTTGTGATAGCGCAGAAATACCTGTTTTCGTCGGGTCGGCCGCTACCTTGCTATGTGGTAGGCTAGACCCTGCCTGAACCAGCCCTAGACTGGTTGCTAGAATACCCAGCCTGACACAAATGCCTGATTTTTTTACATTTTTTACTTTTAAATAGGCTATCGTTTTCTTTCAGTAATTTTCAAATTTTTGCTTGATGTTTTTAGGGTGCATGATGGTGTTTTGCCTACGGTAGAACATACCTAAAAGTCTGTCAAATGCTGGGTATGCTAATCCTTGCTCTGGGTGTGCTATTTCTAATCCATACCTACTCCTTAAATTTCTGAACATCATTCAGATCATCAGTTTTTTATTTGATTAAGGTAGGGCCACCTATCATTTGGCACACCTTTTCCCGGCTGTTGGCATAGCATAGACTATCCGAGATTTTATTTACCTTAGCCTACCTGTCCATCTCCCCAAAGAAAGTTTTGATTGTTTACGTTAATTATATACCATTTTCAGGTCAACATGATGGAACGATCAGTCCATGAGTTAGAGTCTAGAGGGAGTCCTGTCATTAAATTCTTTCAAAGAAAGAGACCGGAAAGGCGAGTTCTCTCCATCAGGAGAAACACTAGTCAAGTGCTATGGCAGCGGAGCATGAGCCCGAAGAACTCAGCTGAGGGAGCAGGTAAGCCTAATTACCTTGAATCGAACGGTCAAGCAATAAGGGTGTGAATGAATGAATTAAACGTTTTGCCCATCAAAATTGGCCCAGGAGGATCTAGAGGATTTGACAGAAGGAAAGAAAGACAAGACTGACCAGGGGCGTCCCAAGTGCATTTTCGTTGCCAGGAGGGGGGGGGGGGGGGAGAGGATGCAGAGCCACCGAATCTTTCCAAAAATTTTACCGAATTCTAGAAAACTGAGATTCAAGCTTTGAATTACTGAGGAAAGATTACGTACGAAGAGCAACTCTAAAGGGCAGCATGAAAGATGATTAGCCAGGCGTCGTTTTTGCGGAGCCCACTGGTCAATATATTGCCGTACACGATTGCGTTAGCAGCTTCTGTTTATTGTATCCAAGACAAAAATTAAAATCAAGCGCCGGCGAATATTTTCTAAATCCAATTTTTGCTTTTCTGTAGACTACAATTTAACGGCTTCTCATACAAATCTTCTTTTAACCGTAGACCACCAAGATCTTACCAATTTCCAGAAAAGGAATGGAGTGTCGTCCCGTCAGCAGCAATTATTATAACTATAGGGTAGTGAATAATACCCATGATCACATACAGTGAGCGCCGCGTGCGGGATTTTTTGAAGTTCCCGTTTTTCTTGACAAATTTGACTATTTCAATGCAGATTCTAGCTTTTAATGTTTCTCAACTCCCAATCCTAAAACTAGCGTAAAACCCAGTTAAATGACGCGCCTTTCCACCTACAGAATATAACGAAAAGTGCAGCAGGCGAAATTTTCGAACATTTATAATTTTGAGTGTCTTTCTAGGATCCATAATAAAACTAAGGACTATCGATGACATCATAGATCAGTATTTGTCTGCGTACCAGTCCTTTACTCGACCTCTTCCAGTTTTCAGATTCGTGGTTACTACCGAATCCTGGCAATTATACTGAGTAAATTACCGAATCCCAGTTATGTATACCGAAGAAGTTCAGACCAATAGCCTATCCGGGATTCTGCATAACTACCGATTCCCGTTTATTATAACAAATAGTCTTGGTATCGAAAAACAACCGAAAAATATTTTTATTTGGGTATAATTTAATCGAAACTGGAATAAAAGTCGGGATTCGTGGTAACTACCGAATATACAAAATTATTCCGAATAAATTACCGAATCCCAATCATGATACCCAATAAACTTTGGATCGATGTCCTATTCGAGATTCTCTGTAACTACCGAATTTCCATAAATCTACCGACTGGTTCTGGCATTGAATAATTACCAAGCATTTTCAGTAAATTCGCTCACCGAATTCGTGGTAACTATCGAATTCTGGCAATCACCCGAACCCCGACGATTATACCGAATAGATTTGTATCGATAGCTTATTTGGGATTCTCTGTAACTACAAAATCCCCGTAAATCTATCGAATTGTTCTGGTATCGAAAAAATACCAAACAATGGCCCAAATTTTACCGAATCTCAAACAGTTTAGGGGGGGGGGGGGGTGCTAACAGTGCTCCACCCCCTTGGGACTCCCCTTACTGTCACTACACCACAATAATATAAGAAAATACGAACAAAAACAAGTAAATGAATGTGTTTAAAGAACTCCAAACTTCTTTATTCTTGCCTCAATCGTAGTCACAGGTTCCGCAAGACGGTGCTTTGTACTGATTGATTGATCAACGGGGGGATGCTCTGCAAATACTTGGCGTACCGATAATAATAAGACGTTGAGATTGTAGCATATCTACCAGAATGGTACCAAAGCTATAGCATGTGAAAGAGCCACAGCATTGTAGAGGACGCTTAAGGATATGTCGATTATATATACATTTTCTGAAAAGTCAGTGACTCAACCATGCCTTATCGATGTTAGGTCTGATGTAAGATCCAGAGCGTAGCTTGCATTGGTTGGCTACCACGGTTCACCGACTTTGAAGCGCACGCTCCATGGCTTTGTTTGCATCTTTTGTCCAACTGCTTCTTGAAAAATGTGGGTGTGTTTGTAGTGACAGTATCTTCGGACAAAGCTTTCCACAAGGGAATTACGTCTGTTAGAAAAGAAAAATCTCTCTAACCCGAGCTGAACAAAGGAAAACTAGACAGCTGGAAAATGAACTTGTGAAAAAACAATTAAAGATTCTTCCTTAAATATCTGATTTTGTGATTTTTTCCGTTAGAACTGCTTGGACTTAAAGCTGGTGCTGTGATTTTTTATTTTGGACACTGCTGCTGTTGTTGCTGCTCCATTGGGTCGTCGAATTATCTATGATAATTCGTCAGCGGTATTTCGGCCTGTCAAAAATGACTTAACACGGGGTGCATTGCAGGCTCGCTTTTTCAAGAACAAGACCAAAGTTTTCGGTGGGATCCCAAAAATCCAGTATTTGATCTAGACAATTGGGTCTTGTCTTCGCCAGGTCTAGTCTTCGCCAGACTCCTTGAAAATTTTTAATATCAAAATTCAGAAACGGATTAATGCCAAATAGCTTATCATCTGTGAAAACCATGTTCAGTTATGGATTCAGAATGTGTGTTTACCCCTATAAGTCGTATCTATTTTTGACGGGGACAGACGGACAGACGGACAACTTTTGCGATGTCATAGGTATCCCTCCACTTACGTTTTGGGATCCCAAAAAGCCGGGAGAAGACCCTTGCCAAGAAGGGTCGAAATATTGCCGAATTTTGCAGCTGACTTTTCCGTGTTGATTAACTTTTTAATAAATGATTCCCAGCACTATTGGCTGGAGGAGTATTCATGTATAGCTTACCACCGAGCTACCAAAGGTCAACCCGATGGAAAATTTATCTCAAAATAGTACTATGAAGTTCTACTAAAAAGTAGCATTCAGTAGTAACGGATGCTACTACATGCTTCTACTTCAAGGCTACCGTGTTACTCCATACTACTGCATGCAACTATTAGCAAGACTAGATGCTACTGTGGCAAGACTGGATACTACTGCATTAAGGTTGGACCAGTCTGAGGCACGTTAAATGATAGTATTCTTTGCCATTACATAGTATTACATGCAACTTTTGCGTACAACTATCATACAACTACGCAGGCTACATATTTTTCATCGGGAATATAGCAGGGCTTTTATATTGTCCCCGTAAGGGGACATTTTCGCGTGGGTGGCTCCATTGGATATTACGTCCCATCATCATGATGCATGTTTCCGCGTCAATGCCATCTAGCTCAGTGACCATGTTCGCGTGAAAAGCTGGACGGGTGATATCACCATCCAGCTGCATGGGTGTCTCCCTTTCAGTGATGCCTCTCCAGCTCTGTTGGACGGGAAGATAAAGATGGCATCTTCTTTTGTCTCAAGCCGTTGTCGTGTCGATGGCATCACCCAGTGATACTGTCGCGTGGATGGCATCTTATGAATGAATGAATGAATTTATTCCCAATAAAGCCCAAGGGCCATGGTGGGAAACATAACACAATAACAAAAACAAAATATCATACACTCGAACAACAAACCAAAAAAAATCAACTTCTATAAAAAAATAGTTCACGGTGGGCCATAGCTAGCTTCAGGAAACAGCCATTCACGCTAAAATCTCCCCTAGGTGTTAAGCCACAATTTTTGAAAATGGTCAGGCTGATAACCATTTTATGGGAGAGCACTGAACATGGGAAATGCTCGGAAAGTGGCCTTTCCTGATGGCCCTGACTAGTTGGTCAAGTTTGGTGTTGACGGCAGAGGCGATACAACCGAGTCGGCGCGAAGCGCCTCGATTTTTCGGGTTTTAGTCGGATTTCTGAAAATTCACCGATTCTTTGTCAAAATAGTCGTTTTTTTTTCTGAAAACCAGTGGATTTTTCAGAAAAATCAGTCTATTTTTTTCAAAAATGTCATTTTTGTTGTTGTAAACACTCGTTTTTCCTGCAGAAAAAGTCGGTAAAAATTACCAGCCAGTCGGTAAATGCCTCGTCCCCCCAAAAAAAATGTTTGGCTAGTAACGCCTCTGGTTGACGGAGCATCAAAATTACGACCCCTTCTAACTTTTGTTTTGATTTCAGTTGATCTACGTGAAATTCGTGAAGTTCGAATAGGAAAGTGCTCAAAAGACTTTGAGAAATGGCCTGAGGATGCGCGTCGGTATGACCAGTCAAGATGCTTTGTTGTTTTCTACGGTATGGAATTCCGACTGAAGACTATGTCCGTCGCAGGTATGTAGTCTAGCTAAAAGAGCTTATTTCGTTTTTTGTTTCAGCCGTAAACTCAAATATGGAAAGTTTGACGTGACGATTTATTATTATAAAAGTAGGACAATTCACACTACATAGTGTTTCTGCTCATGTTCTTAGATAGTTGACCATTTTAATACTTAACTGTGCTTACAGAAAATTACAAGTGGGTTCAGTAGTTTTAGCCACTTTCCATGACCCTTGACTCGAATGACAATCTTGGCAAACTTGTATAAGCGGTCTCCGGATGAGTAAGACCCTCGGAAACAATGATCGAGCACCTGATACGTCAAGTAGAGAGATCAAATGTTGCATCAAGCCTTTTTCAGCATGAAGTACCGCCCGTCGCCCCCCCCCCCCCTTGTTACTAATTATTTCAATAAGCAATAAAATTTCACAGTTGATGTTCATATGTGCTTGTTCGGTTCGTGATTTCTTTCTGTATTTTGTCCTAAAGTTTCGTTGCTGATGGTAAATTATTTAGATGTCGTTAGTTATTAATGTGTGTGTATTTATTTACTCTTTGTTGCCCATTATTTAGCTTTTGCTATTGTGGCAATTTCCATTACCCCCCCCCCCCCCCAATCAATAGAGGAGGTAGGACACACTTATGAAGGGAAGAATCTCGAGAGCTAGAATGGATGAACATACTACTGAAGTAGAAGGAGTCCCTATCATCAGCAGGACGTGTTTTATAACCGCAAAAAAAAAACTGTTAAATTCTAGAGGGTAGTACGGGGGGTGGAGGGGAAAGATGAACCTTAGGCTCCCGGCTCTGTACGGTAGAGTGGGGGAGGTCTCTATCTAGTAGGGCGTTCTAGGGTGAAAGAAACTAGGGTGCGAATATAGGTTTGTTAGTCAGTTTTACTTAGGCTACTCAGGTACATGGAGCACATACAATTAATGGCTTCTTGTAATTTCACTATTAACAGTACTTACTTTGTTACTGACTTCACAGCGAACTTCTTACTCACTTAATACTGACTTAATTGATACATATACTTTGGTCATTATGTACCTGCGTTTTCTCTTTGTTCGAAGCACTAACCCAAAAACAGGCACTGCGTGAGGCAATGCGACTTACGGGCGCTGTGCGAGAATTTACCTTGTGTTCATTCGCCCTTACCTCGAATACTGCTGTCCGGTATGGCACTTCGGTTGAACGCGGGAGCAGTCGGAACGACTCGAGAGGATCCAGTACCGTCCTTTACTAGTAATATCAAAATCCCCCCAAATCCCATACATTTCCCTTCTTACCGAGTTTGGCCTCACATCTTTGTCAAGCCGCAGACACCAACTTTCTGACCGTCTACTGCAAGACCCCACCCATCGTCACATACTTCCCCCTCCCCACATTCCTGACCGTATAAAGCCACAGAGAATGGCAGCACAACCAGTTCCTAAGATCCTACCCATACGGGCAATTCATGCGCGGTATGAAAGAAGTTTTGTCCCCTCCTTTGTGAGTTTTTTCAATGCGAAATTTTAAGTTAAATCTTTTTCCTTTTTTTGTGTTGACGTTTGAAGTTTAGCGGTTTAAGTTGTTGCTATTTTGTTGTTGTGTAATTTATGAAAATAATTATGTTTGACGAGAGAACAAATATTAATTTTTTTGTTAACACCTTAAGGAATGTTTTCGAAGAATAAAGATTGATTGATTGAATAATGGGCTGTGCAACGAAAAGGCGCTTAAGCTACGTTTACACGGAGGGAATTCACCCGTACACCGAGGGTGTTTTTCCCCGCAACCGTAACAAATCCCCGGGTATTTTGGACTTCAATTTCGCGAACTTTTACCCAGGCATTTGTTTGACGAAGAGTATTCTTCGACGTCAGCAACAACAAAATCGGATTTTCGAGCAATAACTTTGATTATGTCCACATAAGAAATGATCCAAATGGACACATTTTGTTGTCCATTGTAGAGAGATATTCTGAGCCTTGCCCTATTGCCAAATGAAAGCACTCTCCTTTGAAAATTACTCGTGTATCGTGTTAACACTTTCCCCTCTCGTCTTCGGGGAAAAATACCCGCCGTGTAAATTATCCTTTAGCGAGAGTCCCTTGAAACATTAAAGGGACTTTTGGTGGTTTAGGTGTCTGTTCGAGGGGGATTTCGGTGAGCGCGTAGGCTCCTCTCACTACAGGAGGACAGTTTAGATTTTTTTTTTTTTCAGCACTAAGTGACAGTGAGTGCGAGAAATGGGTTCGAGTCCTCCGTCACCTAGTCGCGGAAATTCAACGACTCTCATACCCTCTAATGGCTGAGAACTGGCTTTGGAGGGAGTTCTACAGTTTAGAGAGTGGAAAGGGTAAAGTTACCCTGAAAGACGTGAAACAATTTGTGCCTCTGCTAAATGTGAAAATCAGTAGTAACAAAGTACGGGAGATGTTTCTAGAAGCGGATACGAATAAATCTGGCGAACTGACGTTTGACGATTTCGCCGCGTTTTTCCAGAAACTTCTATTTGACCAATCCCTGTTCAGTGATTTCTTCTTAGTCAAAACGGTGACAGTGCGAGACTTCCAGAGGTTCGTTCATGATGAACAGAACGATCCTATTGGCGAAGACATCGGAGCGGTAGCCAATCAGATGAGAGCGTTCCTCCATGAAGCGCGTCGATTGGCGAGTGAACCCTCATTCACCCCCCAGGAGTTCCTGGACTACCTGTTTTCGAAAGAGAATAGTATATGGGATCCAGCCCAAGATCGTGTAAACCAAGATATGACACGGCCCTTAGCTCATTATTGGATCGCTTCCTCCCATAACACATACCTCATGGGTGATCAGTTTTCAAGTGAGAGCTCCACTGAGGCGTACATACGCTGCCTACTTATGAACTGCCGATGTATTGAGTTAGACTGCTGGGACGGTCCGGACGGCCTACCCTTCATATACCATGGGCATACCCTAACTACACGAATTCGTTTCATAGATGTGATAAAGGCAATAAAGGAGCATGCATTTACAGTGTCGGAGTACCCCGTGATTTTGTCGATTGAAGACCACTGCTCGCTACCCCAGCAGAGGAAAATGGCGCAACTCTTTACGGAAGTCTTCGGCTCTATGTTGCTAGCAGCGCCACTTGGCAGTAGTGAGGAGGCAATGCCCAGTCCTAGTGCATTGAGGAGGAAGATTATATTGAAGCATAAGAAGTTACCGGATGGTATGTCGATTGAAGAGCCATCTACCCCGAAGTTGGAAGATAGCGGGAAGGATTTGGACTTGAGTAATTCCATTAAGAACGGCATTCTTCTGTTGGAGGATAAGGAGGAGAGAGAGTGGCAACCTCATTTCTTCGTTTTGAACAGTAATAGGTAAGCTTTCCCATCTGTACCTGTTATATCGGGTACTCCGGCATTTGTATGGTCTGGTAAGCTTAGATTCATCCGAGTGATATTTTGGCCTTTTTTGAGCAGTGGTGCGATTCGGGCACCCAAAATATTTGAAAATCTCTCTCCTCTGCTTTTTGGCCGCTGAATATGTTTCTAAAGGCAAAATGTAAAGTAGCGAATCTAGTTTAAAAACTTAACTGAAAAGGTCTGAGATAGGACAATCTAGTTACCCATCACTTAAAGAAGCTTGAAAGCCCGGCGAAAATGCGTTACTTCGTTGCTCAGCTATTCACCAATAATCGATTTTCAAATAGTGGAATTTCTTTGTCTGGTTTGTATGCTCTGTGCGCTTGTATCTGTGGTGTGTGCTCGAAAACGATTTACGGAAAACAAGTGTTCACGCATAGAGCTACCTTCGGTAAGCTAATCACTGGCCACTGAACCTCCGCGTATGTATCGAGATTCAATTTGTTTACGTCATAGTAGAAATTCGTGTTGTGAGGATGACTGTAGATATTTTGAACGTCATTCTAGAGCAAAAAGTTAAAAATAAAGAAAAAATCCCTTAACACAATCCCAAAAGTGCAGCGTATTCGATTAAATGATACAAAAATAAGTTGACTTTTCAGTTAAACTTTCAGGATTCAGAAGCTACACACCTCTTCGGAATTCGGTTTTTAGAGGTTTTTCAGGCCGGTTTTTAAAGCTTAAATGAAAAGCCAAATTATACTTGTATCACAAATGTGATTTTTTCACTATGAAGTGGATCACAAAAACGTTTTTCGAAAGTACCATTACTTTCCACCTGAATGAAGCGATTTTCTTGTTAGCGCTTGTCGATTCTATCCAGCCTCCCTGCTCTCCGACGCGGCGACTGGGCGCAAAACATTTTAAACCTGAAGGTGGCGTGGTTAAAAAGTGGGAGAACTAAGCAAATAAGAAGTCAAAAACAGAAGATTCTCATATCCTTGTGTGTGAAAGAGTTCTTAGCGAACGTTGAAGATTTTAGCTAACGTTGAGCTGCGTAACAGGCAAAACCCGGCACGTCCGGAAAAGTGCTAAAAATTCGTAGGAACAAAACGAAACAATGGAGAAAGGTGGGGATTTTAAAAGCTTGTAATTCCATAAGGGAGCTAGGTATATTATAAAAGACAGAATTAGGGTCCTTTAAGTGAATACACTGAACTATTTGGATTCTGTTAAGGGACTTTTTTGTATTTTTTACTATCTATTCTAGTAGTGATGTTCAGAATATCTGCGGCCGTCCTCACAACGCAAAATTCTACTATGATGCGGAAAATTTGAATCTCAATACAAACGCGGCTGTTCAGTGGCCAGTGATCAGCTGGCGTTAGGTTGTTCACTGCATAAACACTTATTTTTCGTAAATTGTTTTCGTCAAGCATGCAACGCAGGTACACGGTACAGGCGCATAGAGGTACCATAAATCCGACAGAGAAATTCTGATTATTCGTGAATAGCGTAGCAAAGAAGTAACGCATTTTCGTAGGAGCATTGCACTCCACAAGCCCACTTCTTGGCCGCTTCCGGCTGATTCTTTCTGTATTTGACGGCGTTTATTTATACCTTAATGTGCGTTTATTACTAAGGAAACAAAAATCCGGACGAGATAAGGGCTTCTTGAAGGTTGTCTGCTTCGTTAGGTGTCTTGCTCGCATCCAGGACTTATTTCACGTCACGACGGCAACCCGTGATCATCCTTCACGTTGAAACACCATCTACCATTTGGTGGAATGTTGAAACAGGACAGACGGCTCCATCGGTTGGTTACTTTTACGAGGGCACACGAAAACCAGTTTCATCATTTTACCCACTAAATAAATATTCCTTGAGACCGAGCTGACTGTGAAACATATATTTAAACAATGCATAAAACAGAAATGTCAGCTACGATGCTTTGGCAGCAATATTTCGGCCCTTCTTGGCAAGGGTCTTCGTCAGGTTGTCAAACTTCAGGGCCAACGCTGGGGAAGGAACGAACTGCAATACAGAACTGAAGTTTCTACCGACTATAAATATCATATTCGGGGAAATTACTTTTAAATGCCATTCTAGGGAAACAATATTTCGGCCCTTCTTGGCAAGGGTCCTCGTCAGGCTGTCAAACTTCAGGGCCAACGTTTGGGAAGGAACTGAAGTTTCTGCCGACAATAAATATCCTATTCGGGGAAATTACTTTTAAATGCCATTCTAGGGAAAAAACTAGTGCTGAGATTTAATATTGACATGGCTGCTGTTTTTGCTGCTGGATTGTGCCAATGACAGGAAATGTTTTTTTCTGAAGTTGGTCAACTTCGGTTTTGTTAATAATAAGGACTGACGCTTAAATTTTCTTCCATTAATGAATCGAAGTAAATCGAATCTAGCTGTACTTTTCAGGTTGGACTACACTGACCTGCAGGACGGCAACGAAACTGAGGAAAATGAAGAGATGAGTGACTCAAGACGATCGCCTGAGAGTGACGTAAGTACAGAGCAAAATAACACTAAAGAGTAGCGCCAAGACTTAATATTGACACACACTCAAGTAGCAGCGATACTAGCACCACCAGCGATATAAAACATCCCCACTGAAACTCATTCAGTCGTTCTCCCAGAGCAAAATAACACTAGGGAGTAGCGCCAAGACTTGGCGAAACTGACACACACTCGAATAGCATGGGCACTAGCTCCACTAGCGATATAGAACGTCCCTACTAAACTCAATCAGTTTTTCACCGGCGCCGGCTCCGATAACTTAGTATCCTGAACATAGCAAAAAATTATACAGCATCTATTGTTTTCTTGCTGTGTGCAGACCGCACCTTCGCTTTACTAGAAGTTTCTGAACCGGAAAGTCTGTCTCGCTAAAAATTCCGCAAGCGTAGTGGGTGGCGATATGAGTATGGCCCGTTTGCAGAGCGTTGAAAGCATAGGTATCTGCGTAAGAAATTTCTGAACCCGAAAGTCTGTCTCGCTAAAAATGCCGCAAGCGTAGGGGTGGCGCTATGAGTATGGCCCGTTTGCAAAGCCTGGAAAGCATAGGTATCTGCGTAAGTGCCTTCTGATATAGTGATGAAAGCACATATTTTGTCGTGACAGGTTGTATATGTATCCATTTGAGTCAAGGAAAGAGAATAAAATACTGGACAGAAAATTTTCACGGTGAAATATGTTGATGACAAGATATGATAACTTGTTTGTTTTTTTGTTTTTTTTAAGTTACCATCAAACTCGATGGTTTCTTTTTAAATACTGTTTTTGGTCCCCGGTCACCGTTCCCTTGTCGCCGTGGCTGGTCAACGTTAACTTTCAGCTAAAACAATTTTAGCTACTAAATCTGATCTTGTTTTTCAGCACTGATCTTTTCCGTCTAACGAATATGTTCCAAGTAGCTTATCTTTATATTTCACCATTATTTGTCATTTTTGGGATCTCAAAACGTAAGTGGAGGGATACATATGCGCACGATAACTCTTGAAAGGAATGAGATATTTTGTTGAAACTTGGTGTGAGGATTCTTTTGGTCATTTGAAAGGTCGAGTTGATAGATTTTGGGGATATGCTGCATATTTAGGGGAGGGCGAGCGGTTTCAAATTAAGGAGCGAAAAAAATATTTTTTAAAAGCTAATGAGATAGTTGATTAAGGGATAAGAAGACATGCTGAACACGAATATGAAAACCGTTTTCTCGCCGACAAGTAGTTCGCCGGGAATCCGGCCGAAACCGGAATGCTTGTTAAAAGTAAAAGTTTTATCTGAAGTTGATTAGATGTCCGATTAGGGGTAAGGAGTTATGCTGAATCCGAGTATGAAAATTATTTTCTCATCGGACAGGTAGATCGCCTAGAATCCGGCAAAAAACCGGAAAATTTGTCAAAAATAAAAGTTTAATCTGAAGTTGATTAAAGGTTCGATTTAAGGATAGGGAAAAATGCGCTGAATCCGAGTATGAAAATTATTTTTCGCCGGACAAGTAGGCATGGGCACTATTCTGTTTTTGCATTCAAACAGGAACAGGCAGAAACAGGTCACATAAGAACAGAAACCGAAAGAAAATAGGAAACTTGGAAACAGGTCCTGTTCTGTTTAACAGAAATGATGACTTCGAAAACAGAAACAGCTGTTAAACAGGCAAAGAAAAACAGAACCGGCTGTTTAAAACAGTTTTTTTTTATTATTTGATTTCCCGTATTTTTTATTATGTTTATGACAGAGTTCACCTATACTTTGCCCTGAACCATGAAGTATCTTAAATAGTTCTTCCTTGCACCGCACAGATGCCTTTCTTCGAGTTCATTTCATAGAACAACAAATATCTTGGTCCAGAATTCCAGCTGCCTTTATCAATGAGTTACACTTTTTCCCGATGGAAAATGAGCCATGAAAGTATCGTTTGTCTTGACAAAAAAAATTCGCATAGCCTACCTTTCCACTTGGATTGTTTGTCATAGTGATCGGTAATAAACTAAAGTTTACGGAAAGAATACAGAATACCGAATAGCTTTTCCTCGGTGGTTTCTTTTGAGCATGGTCATACAAGGCTCAAAACGCGCAGATTTCTCGGCTGAATGTGAGTCTACTATTCTGCAAAAATCCGTGAAACGGAGTTTCACTTTCATCATCAAGTTGAATAAATCTCAACTTTTCCGTATAGAACTGGGGATGTGCCAAAAATACTGTCAGGAACTCCAGTTATCGTTTGTTTACATCATGAACCGGTGCGGATGTTGTGATGTCGCTAAGCTAGTTTCAGCCTTTCTATCCTTTTTGAAGTTGAAAGTACTAGTCTTTTGAAATCACATTTAACTTCGCTGAACAGATAATACGTCATGTGAACCCTTCTTGGTGATCACATGTTCGGTTTTAGTGGAAAGTTAATTTATGAACACTCCACTCTTGTGGCCGCGATAGCCGGTTTTCCGTTCTCGGTTTTCACCGTTTTATTTTGGCATTCTTATCTCGTGAACCATGACAGATGATAAGTTGAAACTTGGTGTAATTGTGGGCCTTGGGGTCTAGTTTTCACTTTTGGGATTCAATCCTCGGTACACTCTCGGTGGTCACAATTCCCCAGTGACTAATGTTTCCTTTAAAGTTTAACCTAAAAAGGCTGGGATAGGACAATCTAGTTACCCATCACTTATTCACTTAAAACAGCTAGAAGAGGCACTGAAAATGCGTTTATTCGTTGTTCCGCTATTCACGAATAATTGTTTTTCAAATAGTGGAATTTCCATGTGATTTGTGGTACCTCTATGCGCTTGTATTTTTGTTGCACCCCTTACGAGAATGATTTTTCTTTTGTTCTGGCACTAAACAATCTTCACCAATCTCACCACTGCCCAACGAAAAGCAGCGTTTATATTTAGATTAAAATTTCTCGAGTCATAGTAGAATTTGCGTTGTGGGGACGGCCGTACATATTCTGAACGTCATAACTAGAGCAGATAGTGGAAAATAAAAAATTCCATTTGTAGAATCCCAATAATTCAGTATGTTTAATTAAATGACACACAAATTAGTTGGCTTTTCAATTAAATTTTAAAGGCTTATCACCGTTTTGCGAATTATGTGCAACTGGGCCCGGATTGCCCAGAGTAAATTGCCTGACCAAATTCGCAAACTTGCCGAGGGGTTGCTCACTCCCAAAACGATGTACACCAAGTGGCGCGTGCCGCGGTGCCGAGCCGGTGCCGCGGTGCCGTGCTGGTGCCGCGGTACCATATTTCCGTGCTAGTGTTGGGCGATAGTTTGGTTTTTCGATATATCGATATCTTGACTTTCCATATATCGATATTTTCACTTTTGGATTGGATTGGAAAGAGTAAAGTAAGTAAAGTTTACACACTTGTACAAGGGACTACGATTTGAAAATACTGCCGTCGAAGGATGGATAACGTGAGTTACCGATTTAGCGTTCCGAAAACTGAAGTTTCGAATACGTACCACCAGATGTCAGCTGAGGTGCTAACGTGAGCAACAAGCCTATTTCCGAAAACTCTCTATTGACAAAGAAAGCCAACGTTGTTTGTCTCAAGATCCACCTCACTCTCGTTGAACAAAGGATCGCGTTTGAGAAAAATGATAATGATCAACAACGAGCTTCTAGACACGTTCTAGACAAGGGTTGCGTTCCCCCAGCTTAACAATTGTTAACAATCGTTAACTTTACTTCGGGGCGGAGCTAACTGCAGCTTTAACGATCGTTAACTTTTCCAAGTTCTACAATTCTGAACTATTTTGTAACGATGCTCACCGACCATCGTTACAAAATAGTTCACAATCGTTAGGCTCTGGACGAAATCAGAAACGTGGAACGCAAAAAGTTAACAGCTGTTAACGATCGTTAAGTTCGGAAACGCAATCAAGATAATAGCTAGTCGGATTTTCCAATTCGTTCGCCGAGAGTAGCCTACCGATAAAAAGAAGAATTTGGTCAAGTTGGTCTGAGGTCGAATCGAGGGTCAAATAGTGATGAGATGCTAAATATGCATGCTGAATCAATAACTGAAATTGGTTATAGAAATGTTAAAGGGATTCGGCGTACATCGAAAATCTACAAGATTCGCTTGTCTACATCAAGTAATATTTGGGAACCCATTGAAACCTTTGATATTGTTAAAGGACACCTGAACAATGAAACCATACATGAACACACCATGGAGAATGCATTAACATAAATGGCCACGGAGAGCATTCTTCTCCTGAGCGTGACGTTTTCAAAATACGGATTTTTGTTTCCGGAGGTTTGTACATGCAGACTCCAAGACAAAAAGCGCAATTCATTCAAATCTTGTACAGCGCTGGCCGGATCGTCTTCTAATTTCTTCTAGATATGCGTTTGGGCCTAACTGGTTAAAAAATATTCCAGAAGAAGGGTTGATTGGAGGCATTTGGTCAGTTCTAAAATTGTTCGATACTGAAATCAGGACAGATGCAGAATGGAGCAAAAATCATAGCTTGGAAACGCTATTTCGTATCTGGATCGGGTTTTCTGCAGGCAATGTTAACGGAATTCATACAGATAGGGATGATACTTGGTACTCTTCATTCAGGTGTTCTTTAACCCTCGCTTTAACCGTGGCGCTTTCTGTTTTAAAATATTTTACGTCCACCACCAGCCTTTCGGAGACTGGCAGTCGGAGACTGGGCTGGATCACTTATTTCACGTGGCAAGTAACAGTATTTTCCAAAAATAGGAAAACACTACGCTTTAAAGGAAGTTCCAGCATTGACCTATTATTTGTTGGCTTCGCGAATAGATGTGACGACCGAAGGATCATAGCGGTATTTAACACCAAAATCACCATACTCAGGTACTGGTCCTGGTATTGTGAGCTGATACAACGACGTACAACAGTATCCCTGATCAATGACGGCTGATTCTATGCGACCATCAGGCCTAAGTGAAAACCATTGACAAAGACAGCCCACGTTCTTTGTCTCAAGATCCACCTCATTCTCGTTGAATTCGCGAACTCGAGCTCCAGAAAGGGATCCGAACTGGAGAATTCGACCAACTAGTACCTTGTCTAGAACGTCTAGATCTCTGTCTAGACCACCTCGTTATGGATTATTACCATTTTTCTTGAACGTGCACCAGTCTCCAACTTCGATTTTTCTTCCGAAGACACACTTATTACATCACTTCTCCTTACAGCTAACTCGCATGCCTGTCTCGTTGACACCATTACCCTCCTAAACCTATCACTGCTCAACTTTTGACTATTATTTTCTCATAATAGCCAAATAAGCGTGCTTTTCCTGATAGCTAACGGAGGGTCTTCTGCACTGTTTCGGATTAAGCAATGTTCGCTAGATTTCAACAGCTCGACATTGCTCTGACCAATGTTCTCAATCAGCTTAACGTTACTTGAGAGAACAGGAATATCGTCAGCAATCTCCGACACTTCTTCACCGTCGGCATCTTCTAACTCCTCGTTTAGCATTAGAACTTCCGTGTCACTATCTCTCTCGGCTGTGTCATCGTTAGAACTCCTTTCTGCAGGCAACGAGACCTGAAAGAATGAATTAAGTAAAGGGCGCTTATTCAACTGAGTCATGTGGCTTATGGGAGCTTACCATCTTCCCAGATGTTGATCTTTGCCTTAACCAGTCGAACTGAAACTGGTCCTAAACTGCTAGAGGCAATGCTCTAGACGCCGCTTGGTTTTGTTTAGACCTAACATAACATGGTAACATGCGAAAGCAGAAGCCTTAAGCAGGGTAGAGTGTCCACTTGGGTGACTTTAACGCTCCAACGAGTCTGCTACTAAACATAATAAAGTGTTGCAACGATAGATTTTCGAACCGTGTTCCAATGTGTGTTTCCGAAAAACTAATCCATAGTCTCTTAAATTCTTAGGTTAAAGACGGCAGCCGATGCTTGACAACATATAATATCGCTCTTAAAGTTTAACTGAAAAGCCAACTTATTTTTATACGTTTGATTTGAACCTATTATTCTGCAATCTTGAATCGAACATTTCAGAATCTTCGCTTTGTTAGCCAACCCACGCTTTTGCAGACATTCAAATTTTCCGCAACTCGCCATAAAGTTATTTGTCGAGCAACCGGTGGAGATTCCAAACGTTACTACTAGACTACGCGACGTAAAAAACAAAAATCCCTTATATCCGCTAAAGTTGCTGAACATTCCAAATATAGAGCTACGTCCGTACAGAGGTACAACAGTTACGTAAGAGAAATTATGCCAGTTAAAATTCAAGAATCGTGGATAACAAAGTAACGAAGTACCACGTTTTTGTCGGTTCTTCTAGCCTAAATAAGTAAAAATATGATGGCTAATCAAACTGTCGTATCTTAGCCCTATTCTGTTAAACTTTAAACACTGTGAGCTGCGTAAAAGAGAAACTTGTGTGATATCAACTATTCTTACCTGCAATTTGCTTGCAGATTTGAAGTCGAACTGGTGATCTGGCTGGAGTAGCTGGCCAAAAATCGTCGATGCAGTTTTGTACGATTCGGCTACTGCAGACTGAATTGCAGAGTCTTCTGGTAAGACCTTGACCGCTCCCGAATTGATGTTTTCGTAGTTCTTGCCCCACGGCACCGAGAATTCCTCACGGTATTCGTTCTCGAAGTGCACCATTGACTCGTACCTTCGGAGCCTCTGTCTCATCTCTAGGACAGTCAAATTAACAACTGTCGAGTAGGTCGTCGTCTGCGAACGCATTCTTCGGAAGAAACCTTCGCAATGCTGGCTGTTATACACATACGGCTTGAAGAGTTGAGAGCCACCTTCCATTTTCTTCAGTCTTCTCACGAGTAAAATCAAAGAATGAAGGTTGACCTCCAGGCACGTATATACGTTGACACTGACGAAGTTCTCATCCAGGCCATAATGAGGGCTATCTAGGATGTACTTCCGCCAAAATCGAAGGCAAAAGACGACGACCGACAAAAGCTTGATCCTCTCTATTGGCTCAAGGTTTACATCTTGCATTGCAAGCCGAGTGTAGTCCATTATCATCAAAAAGAATACTGTCCCTGCACTTCCGGGGACATTTTTTTCTAGCAGAGTTCTAACACCTAGTGAAGATACTCTGACACACGATTCATAGTTCATCTTGTCGCTAAGCGTTAGGTCGATGGGCTGGACGAAATGACTATCCTTGGGGAACGTAACAGCAATTCTCGTATATCAGAGAATGAGATGGTATAGACACCTACTTGTAGCATGGTGTTCTGCCTCAAAGCACACACTCTCAACTTCGCTAGTACATGAACAGTATCTTGAAAATCTGGAGAGTAACTTTGATCAGAGGGGTTAACATCGATTCCGAAATAACCAACCTTAGACCGAAACATTGTCGAACGAACTTTCATGGCTTTGAGACAACGCGAATCACCATCACTACTGAACGATAAAGCTGTGATTCCGGCTTCACTCAGTTTTTTAGAGATTGTGGCCCATCGGTTTGTCATCTGATCTCCAGTGAACTTATTGTCGGTACAGTGTAAGCTTAAGACGAATCCCGGTGTTGAGTCCAGAGGCTTTGCTACTGTGACATAGACGAGTTGCCCGACCGGTTTCGACAGTTCTTTCATAATATCATTGGCAGTCTCTGCTTTGGGAGGGTGAAATGCTGTTCCGTCTTCACCAAGCGGTCTAACAACGCCACTAACCGTGTTACTTGAAGGATCATACTGAATCTTTGGAATAACTCTGGTAGCATCCTCACTCACAACACAACTACATATGGTTGGCATTTATGGGCAACTAGATAGGCTTTTAGTTCATCTTGCCTAAGAACTGATTCGGATATCACACTCTTTGAATGAAGATTTTTGCAAACCACTGATGAAGAAGGCAGAGCCGCAGGAATGGAGCTTTTCAGAAATTCATAGCATTTCCTACCACCAGCCGTAAAAAGAAGTTCAGCAACATCTTTGCATTTCTGGTCGTATCTGGTTCCCTTACCAGCTCTTCCTACATTACCAACGGCAACCCCAACTAACACTTTCAACAGAGGGTTGTTCTGTAAAGCCTTAACAATACTTTGAGATCCCGAACGGTCACTGTTCTGAAGATTTTCCATATCTGCTCGAGCAGAATCAAGTGCATCTTTCAGATCCCGATTCTCATTTTGAAGACATGCCATATGGTAATCCTCATCACCTTCCTTCGGAAAGAAGTTGGTGATGAGGTAAGTGTTTGAAGCACTTCGACACAAGGCACGCTTCATTCGAGCTTTTCTACAATACTTCTGATTCCTAAATTTCACAACTTTTGATTTTGGCTTCTGCACTGCTTGGATAGAATGACTAATTACGTGTCGCGCCACTATATCCTGCTACAAAAATCCTTCTCGGCATCTTCTTCTCCGCTAGAGTCTATTCTTCTTTTATTAGATGTGCGGCGTTTAGTCGGGACTTCTCTGTCTGAGTCAGACTCATTGACCTCGACTATAGATGGGGGCAAGATTTCACAAAACGAAGGCGAACGATCAGTTCCGAGTCCCACATCGGGTGAGGCTTTTGCTGGTACGACATTACTGGCTGTTGCATTCGAGGTTGCATTGCCAGCTTCAGTCGGAATCTGCGGAGCTTCGACATCGATCTCGACATCAATGACAGCTCCTTTTCGTGTACAGCTGCTGGATGACGGCGCATTTGGCTTGGCAGGTCCTAAAACAAAATTCAGCTTAAAATCAAAACAAGAGGACAATCATTGGAAGATCAAGTATTGTTAAAGGATGCGTTGTATTAATGATCTGCTTCATCTACTCATAAATTCTCATTCCCGAGATTTTACACTTCAGAAGTGTTGTCTGTATAGTATAAGTAGTGTCTCTATTGGCTTAAAACCAATCATCACGCTTAACACGTTTGTTTTCTTCGCCTCAGACTCCTGATTATTGTTTCCGATAATGAAATTGGTCATGAAGACCCGTTATACAAGGTTTGCCATGTTTCTCATATAAGTAAAGGGACACAGAAATTAGGCTAAAAAAATCATACAAGTAATACGTATGAAGAAATCAAGTTAAGAATATCTAGAAAATAATGTTGACGCTGCTGGGACGACTGCAGATATTCAACAACGAAAACTATGGAAATTAGGCTACTGCCTTCTCACAGTGTCTAAGCCATTAAAGAACTTTGACAATTCAAATTTCAAACGAAGTTGGAAGGGGGTGGAAACCTAACCTCTATACAATCATTTATAGAACTGGGTCAAATCCGGGACAGAACTTGAAGACAAGTTTTGACCAAATGATACCTATTTCATGGTCCGCAAAGGCCCATGATCATTTGCACCCCAACGATTTAGATAAACAAGACCAAAGGTTTCGATGGGATCCCAAAAATTTAATATTTGATCCAGACAAATGGGTCTTGTACCAAGTTACATCAAAATAAGGATTATCGTGCTGACAGACAGACAGACGGGCAACTTTTACGAAGTCATAGATATCTCTTCATTTACATGTTTGGATCCAAAAATGAATCATGACCACCTTTAAGTGGATTTTAACCACCCAGTCCTATTTTGCATGTTTTGTGTAGTTGCATGTCGTTGGGGCAAAAACCATACGCTGTTCCCGAAGCTTTCCAGTACATCAGTGTCTCAAAGGCTGAAAAGAACCAACATGATGCAAACTGAACCAACGGATCAGACAACAACTGACGAGTCGGGAGGAATCCCGAGGGAATCCCAGAAATCTTGCGAAATGCTTAATTCTGGAGCTTGACAAATGACAAAAGCACACGTCTTGAATTACCGTCTAAAGTGTTGTCCAGTTTGGATGGTACTTATTAAATCACGATGGAACCAATCCCATGACAAATTCTATTCTGAAACAATCGTCAAACGAATGGAACAACCTTTACAAATTCACTATGTCAGCCCGTCTTATGATGAAAGGGATCTCGGGCAACAGCACAAACTCTTTCTGATGAACATGCTAACTACCATTACAAGTGCCACACGAACCTTCAGCCCTTGTTCTTTATAGTAAAATAGTAGAAGAAAATAAAGAACAAGTTGTTCCTCGTTGTGCCTTTTAATGATCCGAACCACGTGGGGGGGGGGGGGGGGAGGTAGGCGAGTCACTATATGTTTGTAAACAACATATCTACCAATAGGAGTAGCCAGATCTCAACCAAAAACTGGTGGAAACATATAGCTAGGGTCCTAGATATTCCTTCCGATTGGACCGAAAGGAATTCGATCCAACCATGAGGGGAGGACGTGGTCCACATATTCTTGTCAACGGGGCATCTACTAGAAATAGCTGTCGGATCTAAACTGAGCTCCGTATCAACGGTCCGACCCGATCCGGCTGCTGGGGGGCTGGGTCCTTTAATTTATACTACCAGAAGGAGTTGCCTGATCTTAACCAAACTTGGTGGGACGTTAGAGCCACCGACCCTATTTATCAATGTATAAAATCCCAAATTTTGTAACTTTAAAGGGACCCACTCCGGATTAAACACACAATTTTTGGACCAGACCACAAACCCCAAAACAGCTAGATGTCAAAGACTTTAATACTGTGCCCCCCTGCTTGTGACCATGAAAATGTATGGTTCATTCCAAGGTATTTCTTGCACTCTCCGACTAAGATGCTCATTTTAAGGGTCTAGGAATTAATTTGTAAGCAAAACTATTGAGGTGAGGTAGAACTAAGATCTGGTCCAGCACTGTAAATGAATAATTCGTCCACGAACTTGTAGAGTTGGTAATCATTCATTTCTATGCTCACTGTTACTGACAAAGCCGATCATCAAGCAATTGATTCAAACAAACTTTTGTGTACTCACCTCTTTTGAAAAAACCCTCAATTGCTGGAGATGGAGACCGAGATGCCGTCACTGGAAGTTTCGAGGTGCTGTTTGTTGGGTCGTGAAATTTCTGCAGGTGTCTTTTCACAGCAAAATCCCTGAAACGGGGTGTACCATTTGCCATTCGGTCTGTAGACAGTGTAATGTTTTTCTTCAAGGTCTTGCAGTTTCCGATGTTACAAAAAACTGTCGCAGCTATTCCAAATTCCCGGCTTTCATCAACGGTCACACATACATCAAAACACAGCTCAGAAGAACTGCCACAAGCCTCATTGCTAGACGTTGAATGAGCTTTTGACATTTTGCTTAGGCCAGCCTCAATCTTTTTCCTGTACTCATCAATATTGGGAGTAGAAATTCTGGGACTGTCAGGGAGCTCAATAACTGGGTGGCTCGTGGAAGGGACTCTGCTTTCTGACACACTTGAAGACCTTACCAGGACGGGCTGTCTCTGTAGTGGTCGTTTAGGAAGCTTGGTATCTTTTACAATGTTACACAGCTGCTCTGGCAGCTGGGTTAAGATCACTTTGTGGCCGGGTTTCAACTGGAATGCCTGCGGGTTTGAATGGTACACTCCGTAAATCTTAGAAAATTTCGACTGATATTCAGAGCTAGACGACTTGACAACATCCTTGATTGATCTGAGATATTCAACACATTCCTCAATCTTCTTGGTATTTAAAGCTTTCAGGCTGTTAACAGTTTCATAGCCACATTCTAATAGTATCTGAATTAAACTTTCAGGTAAAGTAATTCCAGCATTCTGCAGAAATTTGTTCATAGAGCCACTGTCAAGAGCAATGGAGTTGAAACTCTCCTCATCTGGATCACAATTCTGAAAAAAAAGGGATAATAGCCTAACTAACTAGAGGGTAAGTGGTAAAATCAGTCACAAATTGTGGCTTAAGATCAAATGGCATGCTCAATGGCAGGTTGACTATGTTAAGATAATAATTTCCAAATCTGTGACGTCAAGCTAAAACATCAAGAAAAATTAGTAATACAGACTGAAAACAGCCCAAACAAAATCTTATCGAACAAACAGAAATATTAGACCAAAACTCATGACCGAGCTCATGACTGAAAGCCAAGTTTAAAGCATGAACCAATTTGGGAACAAATCTACTAGGGCAGTGGTTCCCAGCCTCAGACTGGGCCAATCTCAAGTAGTAGTAAGGTAAAACATTGAAATCCGAACACATCGGGATTCGGACACATTGATCGGACATTTCAAATCGGACGTTTTCTTTCATCTCTCACGGCGAAGTGTTAGCACTTGCGAAGAAAACGGAATAGCCATTAGTTGCGAAAACCAAAAACTCGATCGCCGCTGTTTTATGGCAGCGCTGTAACAATTCTGCAAGGGAAAATTCAACTAAAAGGTTGGCCAAATTTTATTTTTTAATTCTTTTGAAGTGGTTTCGTAAAGCGAAAAATTGCCGGGAAAATGACAATGCTTCTGTTGAAGGTGGCTAACGTAACTAAGTCTTTAGAATTGGTAAATGTTGAACTGATTGCGATATATCGTGTTATTATTTTTGTTCGCATACTTATGCGATAAATATTTTTTCGGACACAGGATTTTACGACATAAAGCGATTCGGACAGTTGCATTATGTCCGTTCGCTACTAAAAGTATAATGAACACAACACTGTTTGTATATGTCCGATAGCTGTTCGAGATGGTTACTCCCTGTTCGAATACAAAGGCAGAGGGGCATCCCCTCCACGCCAGAAAGCTTTTATTCTCGTAGAAATAAAAAACCCGGGAGAGGCTCAGAAAACATCCGACATTCTGCTCTTTCGACAAACCTCTTTCGCGAAACGATACCAGCAACGCTGTGCTCACTAACGTCAAAGAAGAAAAAGAATGTGAATATGTGTCCGAAATTTCAATGTTTTACCTTATCCAGTAGCATCCTGTATTGTTCTAGGAGCATCCAGTCTTGCTAATAGTAGCATTTAGTAGAATGCAGTAGCACGGTAGCCCTGAAGTAGCATCAGTTACTACTCCATGCTACTATTTCTTACAACTTCATAATACTATTCCTAGATAAAGTTTTCATTGGAGAGGATCCAGACTACAGTAATTTAATCAGCTGCGTAAATTCTCTGAACAAAATCCATTGGCACTGTGGAAGCATTCCCTGTGCTTTCTTTATTAACAGTATGTGGTGTCGCCTGGAGTAACTCCCTCTATTCTCACCGTTCCCTCTAACTTTAACCAAAACAAGAGCATGAAAATAGAAGATAACAAATGTCCAAATAACCATATCTCTACATTACTCCCAGAGGGTCTGATCAGGCTCTGATGGGGAAACTGACTTTCCAAATCAGTTCTAAGCTAAATATGCTTGCCAAGTTTAATTGTCCTACCACCAGCCCACCACATCAATGACATACGAAAAGTACCTTTAGAGAATCAAAATATAAGTAAGTAAGTAAGTAATTTATTTATAACCCGCCGTTTTCAGAAAGCGGAGTAAATGAAGAAAGTAAATAAAACACATAAACATACACAAAAAGACACTTAATTTCAATCGTCGGCCAGGAAGCAGTGTAGAAGGTCGTGCGCTGGTTGGGTTCTGTTGTCAATGATTTTTGATAGCGAAGAAGAAACATCCAAAAGGGTAACACTTGCATCTTGAATTTTGAACTTCTCCGTCAAAGTATGGTTATGGCATAATTTCGACAAGTGGAGCAGGTGCTTTGCATATTTAAAATAACATGATCTCATCTTTTTTATCTCCTTCTTTCGCAGAACATGAGTGACACCAGAACGAAATAGTATAGAAGGAGCGCAGAAGGTGCTGTACAATTTTCCCAAAGCTTTACGATTATAGCGCCCCCGGTTGGGGACGATGCGCCCATAGGCGGTACGGATTGATCTAGAAACTTCTTGAACAACCGAAGAGCAAAATTTTGACAACGAGGATTTGAATGTTATGCCAAGCCATCGTAGAGATTCTGTTGATCTGACGACGAACGATCCAAGAGAGATAGAAGCTTTAGCATTCAAACGATTTGACGAAGGGTTGAAATGCAGGTACTCACATTTTGAGAGGTTAACTTCAAGACCGATTTTGAGAAGTTCCGACGACAGCTTACAGACATTTTTGGTGAGTGTGGATCGGGTACGGCTTACTAAGAGCAAGTCGTCCGCGTAAGCTATGTAGCTGAAGGCGTGGTCTTTATAAAAGTAAGCAGGATGCAAAGAATCAAGACAAGAAGATATGGCCGATTTGAAGATGTAGGGAGATAAGACTCCCCCTTGACGAACACCAGTTCGGACTGGAATAATCTCTGACAAGCTACCTTGCCATTTGAACCTTACTGAAGAATGACCATACCAAAATTTTAACAGATAGACAACAGACAGATTCACGCCAGAAGTAATGAGAGAAAATAGGGCCTGAGAGTGCGTTATATTGTCAAAAGCACCAGCTATATCTATAGAACATATATGTATAGCAGACTTGTCGCGGGTAGCCTGTTTCATCATTTTTGTCAATATGTGATGAGCGTGCGCACAACTGGCGCTCGAACGGAATCCAAACTGCATTGAACCAAAGCGACATTTTTCAACTATTTCTGGAAGAAGGACGTATTCCAGGATTTTGCTTATGGTACAAGAAACTGTAATTGGCCGATAGCTTTTGCAAAGGTCCGCGTCTTTCCCTCGCTTAATCACCGATGTTATAGTACCCAAGAGGAAACTATTCGGAACCAAACCCTGGCATAAACAAATTTGAAATAGCAGCTGAAGGTGTTGTGTTAAAGCTGGACACTCAATTTTGAAAAAATCGGCACTAAGTCCATCAGAATCTGTAGAACCAGTTCTTCTTAATTTTCGGAAAGCAATTTCGATGGAAGAACAAGTAACGGGAAGAACAGAAGGTTGAAATATCTTCCTTGGTAGGTATTTAAGAAGTAAATTTTCAAAGTGCTGCTGAATCTGGTTTTTGCAACCACTGAATAGACCACTGTAGTGGCTGGTCCAGTCAGCCATCGTTAGCGTGGAAGGAGGTACAGCTGAACCTTTATCTGTACGAAGGACCTTTTGCCACGCTTTTTTGTCACTGGGAGCATCTAAGCCATTCAAACAGCATTTTTAAGTGAAGATTTGTATTCACGCTTCGTTTTAGCTTTTAGATTAAAGACAGTACCATTCCCTGGACGTCCACAAGCAATCCAGATTTTTAGCCAAAATTTTGCCGTGTTTTTTGCCTTCTTAACTTCAGGACTGACTTTCCAAATAGGTTTCCTTGTACCAACTCGAATTCTCTCAGTCGGTACAGCAGTATCGGCTGCCAATTTCAAGCAATGGACAAGCTCGCTATAATAACAATTAATATCAACGGACGAAGTAGTAGCTGCTATACCAGTCTGAAGAAGGTGAAAAGGAACTTTTAAAAGCGAGAGAAGATGAGTTAACGTAGAAATGTAGAGCACAGCATCTATATGATTCCAGTTACGCTTTTGGATCCAGGCCTTCTTGGGATTTGGACAACTGATTCGAGAAACAGGGACAACCAAACAGAAAGACAGAGGCAGATGGTCGTCCTCAATTTTCTCCTCGTCAACCTCAACAATACCGTCAATAAGACATGTTTCAGAAACAATCAAATGATCAAGGTTGGAAACATTAGCGCCACGATTATGTATATATGAAAAGGGTAGAGATTTCTCAATGAGACTGTGAGCTACCGGTAAAGAATCGAAAAATAAATCAGTCCGTACAGAGGAAGTCAGAAGATCAGTGTTGATATCCCCAACAAGAGCCCATTTCATTCCTTTCCGTGAAATGTCTGACAGAAGTGTTCTGATTTTCTGACAAGCCTTAGCAAATGAACTATGTGATGCAATGTTCCGCCGGTCGCAAGGTAAATAAATGTTAACAAGAACTATATTGTCCAGCTGAACGGCAAGAGCGTAACGTCCAGACTGGAACAGTTTTGGTGGTGCTGAACACTCGCTGGCTCGAATAAAAATGGCCAACCCACCGGAAGGACGACCTCTTGTTTTCATTGCCGGCTGGATGAACACAAAATGCTCAGGAGATCTGCGCAAACTTTCGCTACTGGGGGCGGATAGCAGATGCTCTTGGAGACAAAGTATGTCGGAGCTGCCTAGCAAATCATCAAGTAGAAGATCTTTGTCCTTTGTGCCATTTACATTTAATGACACACAGCGAAGTTTCTTTTCCTGAAAAACCATTATTTGCCAAGACTCACGGCTTTCCTCATAACGCTGCATCTGAGGCTAAAAGAAACATGACAACCGTCGCAATTGGCACACTTTGGAGGCAGTGAGCAAGGCGAATCTTTGCTGTAACTGTGGCAACCAGCACAACGAGCGCATTTTGGAGAATCAGACGGATGCGGGCATTTAGCTACACCGTGGTTTGGGGATTGACAGCGAAAGCAGCGCTTGGGCATTCGGTGGAATTCATGAACACGAAAAACTTCATAACCGATTTTTACCCCGATTTTCATAGCTGTAAGGAGGCCAACTTGACTTTTGAACCCGATTTTGAAAGAACGAGAGCCCGAAATAGGCAGGACTTCACAAGCATCAGGAATCAGGGATTTCAAGGCGTCGGCCTTGAATATATTGAGCTGACTCACCTGCATTGTAGATAGACCTAGCACAGACACATTGACATCGTCCTTGTCTTGTCAGCAGCTTGTTAGGTGTGATTGTGCTCAGATTTTGCCCTAAACACTGCCAAATATGAAGTTTCAGCCAACTGTATAGTCTCCTTCTTGAAATTAACAATACATTTGTCAAACGCTTAGATTACAGACTTGGTCAAAACACTTATCTTGGTCAAAACACTTAGATTACAGTCTTGGTCAGACACATGGTTGGTGAATTCACTTTTGGTCCACAGTAAACTAGTTCTGCTTCTTCTTCAGCAGCATGTATTCGATAATTCTATCGTTCAAGCACTTTTGTTACTGTGCCCCAGATGGCGAAGCCGTCACCAACAGGGAATTATTTATCGGTAGAGGGCGGTGCCGTGCCGGTGCCGCGGTGCCGTGCCGAGGTGTACACCGGTGGCGGAGAGAGAGAAACCCCTCGAAACTTGCTAAACATGCCTGGTACTAAGGTGGAAATTTGGAATGCGTGAACATCATTGTCCAGATGGGTCTTTGGACCCACCCAAAGACCCATCTAGATGTATCTTTCGGTGATACTTCCCCCCCCCCACATCCAAACGCTGGTAACTGGGCCCATATTGACCAATGAATTAAAAGTCAAGGGCGAATGGTTATTAGGCTGTTCGTACACAATGTATGATACAGAGCTGGGCTAACCCGGATTCAGATTCGAATCCAGGATTCGTCCTTCTGGCCGGATTCGAATCTTCTGCTTCTCAGGCTGGATTCGGTCTCGGACTCGGATTCCAAACCCTCCATCTTACGAATCCGCTCAAATTTTCTATCCCTTTCAGCTTCTGTTTTCCCAATTTTTACGCAGTGGGCTTTAGACAATCAAATTTGTTTGTTGTCCACCACCAAATATGTTAAGTAATCTATCACATTATCGGATTACCTGAAATATCACTGTTTTTTGTCACGTCTGATTTTTAAACTATAACCTATGAACAAGATTTAATTTTTGTTAAGGTCGGATTCGAATCCGAATTCAATTTCGGATTCGAATCCTCAGCATGAAATGGTGGATTCGGATTCGTACCTAGCCCTGGATTCGGATTCGAATCCTTCTCATGATCGGATTTGCCCATCTCTGATATGTTATACGTTTTACTTTTACACATCACGTTTGAGCGCTTGCGCACTTTTTTTCATATTGGACCCGAAGACGGCTGCAGCCACGAAGGGTCGGCGGAAAGCTGCAAAAGTAGTCTAAGACTTAGCTGACGTATCCATTTAGCTCAGTCAAATGCAATTCGCCGTCAGCTTGAGCTGAATAAATATTTACCAGTATCTGAAGTTCCCATTTTTACTGTTGTTCCTACTATTGCTTGATTTTTGCTCAATATTTTTGATAGCCGTCATCGCATCCACATTTCGCGTCGGTCACTGGTAAGGTTGACAAATTGGACTCTTTTGGAATGTGGCATTTCGAAATGATGCAAATCTTGAGTTAAAAGATTTGTTGTATGGATAAGGCGGGTTGCCCCCAAAAAACAGATTTGGCTGTTTAAACAGGTAAAAAAAAAACAGGAACAGGGCAAACAGGATACACCAAAACGGAACAGAACAGGTGAGAAAAAAAACAGCTGAATTCAAAACAGCTGTTCTGTTTATTTTGGGTCCCTGAAACAGAAAACAGTAAACAGTAGAACAGGAGGAAAAAAACAGAAACAGGAACAGTGCCCAAGCCTACGGACAAGTAGATCGTAAAATTTTGATATGAATTTCATTAGGTGTTCGATTACGGGTAAGACAACATGCTGAACACGAATATGAAAACCATTTTCTTGCCATGCTGAACACGAATATGAAAACCATTTTCTTGACAAGTAGTTTAGCCGGAATCCGGCTAAAACCGGAAAGTTTGTTAAAAGTAAAAGTTTTATCTGAAGTTGATGCTAATGCTAAATCCGAATATGAAAATTATTTTCTCGTCTGACAACTAGATCGCCCGGAATCCGACCAAAACCGGAAAGTTTGTCAAAAATAAAAACCAATCTGAAGTTGATTAGAGGTTCGATTTTAGGATAGTGAAACATGCCGAATCCGAATATGAAAATTATTTTTGTCGCCGGACAAGTAGATCGCCCGGAATCCGGCCATAACCGGAAAATCTGTTAAAAGTATAAGTTTTATATGAATTTCATTAGGTGTTCGAGTTACGGGTAACAAGACATGCTGAATTCGTGTATGACAATCATTTTATACCTGGACACATAGTTGGCCACGAGTCCTGCTGAAATCGGAAAATTTGTTACAAGTTGAAGTTCTATCTGAAGTTGATTTAGAGGTTCGACAAGGGGCATGGAGATACGCTTAATCTGTTTTTGAACTTCAATTTTTTTGCAAGACAAGTAGTTCGTCCGGAACCCGGCTACCGGAAGGAACTTTCGTCAAAGTAGACACGACGCAGGCTATAGGGGTAAACTCACATGCTGAATCCATATTTGAACTTTGGGATCCCATCGAAACCTTTGCTCTTGTTGGTTGGGCAGCGCAAAATACTGTGAGCTTTTTCGTAGTACTTGGATCCAGAATTAAATTCCAAGGAGACTTCGAAAAGATCACTACACTGTAAAAAAAAAATCTTGCAGTGTTTGCTACTGGGATTAATCTTGTCTCTAGAAAAGATAATCTTGTATCTGATTTGGATTAATCTTATCTCAGTAGAGATAAGGTTAATCTCAGTAGCAAATACTGCACTTAACTTTAATCCTTAGGCTACTCGGAGAAACTTTTTACAGTGTATTGAAATACCGCAAATAAGATCCTATTTGATCCACGTTTTTGCCTAGGTTGAGCCGTACTTTCTCCCGATCCATCCAGATGCGTGAAATGGTGGAGCGCATCGGAAGGGGGAAGGGGGATGGGGTCGAAACTCGAAATCCAAAATACAAAAAATATACGATGCTATGCCGCAGCTACCGTTGATATCAGGGGGAAGGAATGAGGGATCGGCAAGATAAAGCTAACACTTTTAGTTACCGTACGCAAAGAGAAACCCCATGTAAGAAATAATATATCAGCTTATTAAAATTTCTTCAAGGTCTGGACAAAATATGATTTGGGAACCAGCAAGTCCGAAAAAAAAACCCTCTTGATTAGGGTTTGGTTTCTCTGACATTCTTCTGTCCTTTCAAGACTCCTGATATTTAGATCTTGGTTTGACCTTTTAGAGCTTAGGCTAGTGGGTTGTAATTGTATGCACTTTTGCCGTCTTCTTTATAAGATGATACACTAGCCTAGTCGTTACAGCTTATACGTACTAGCTCATTTTTGTGTGTCGACCTTCTATTTTTCGGGGCATCGGGGATGGAGCAAGAATCGGTACTTCTCATTCAGCTTACTAAGTCTAGTATAAGCTCTTGTCTTTGGCTAAAGAGGCTCGGGATTCGCAATTCTGGCAGGGCGTGACCACAGTAATAATTTATTGGAAAAGCCTAATACGACCATATAACAGACGCTTCAGGCGCCGACAACAACTTATACCACTAAAAATGAAAACATAAACTATTTTCTTATTTTCATTGCATTCACAACGAAAAAAACGACCTCACCGGATTACACTTTTATTTGTCGACTTTGACATCCAGGGAAGAGACTGATGGCCAAGTCCTGTATAATCTTCGATACCCGTTTCTTTACGCGCATCGAAGTAGGTACACTTAAATCACAACTGTTACTAGAAATGATCTTCTCGCGATGAAATTAATCAAAAGTATCCTTTTTCGAAACTACCATTACTTTCCACGTGAATCCGGCGATTTTCTTGTTAGTGCTTGTCGATTCCCGGTTTCCGACGCTGCGTATGGAAGCAAAATATTTCAAAACTGAACTGGTCATGGTAAAAAAGTGGGAAAAGAAGTTCTAAAACAGAAGATATACCTGATGGTCTACCATGCCTTCCAAAGTGAAAAACAACACTTTGAAGCTTCTGATGCCATTATTTTTGAAAGAAGTTGTCAGCGAACCTTGGAGCAATCAGCGAAGTTTGCGTTAAGTGAATGGTAAAACTCGGCTCGGCCGAAAAATCGCTAAAAAGCCGTAGGTATTATTATTATGTGGGGTAGGCCAAAAACTCTGGCCGAAACTCAGGCCACAAATGGTCCAATGTCTCAGTCCCGCAACATACAATTGATGGTGAACGTAAGTACAACACGAAACAACTAAAAACAGATCCCACAACTAAAAAGCAGGTCGAAAATAAATAAAATAAAAGAAACAATGGTGAAGGTGGGGACTTCAAAGGAAGTAGAGATAATATACAAGAGAGGATAAACAAGAGGGATCCCCACAGTATACATTTCTGACACTACACTGTAGAAAAGTCACTACTTTCAGATCACTTACGGTGGGTTTACACACTGCGTAAAATACGCTCGGATTTTACGCAGTTTGTAAATGGACCATGAATCTGCAGTATTTTGCATTCTAGCGTTATAATCCTTCATCGGATTTTATCTCTCCGAATTCGGATTTTAACTTTCCGAATTCGAAATAAAAATCTGCATAACTACTAAAGCCCGATGTAGGAGAGACTTTTTACAGAGCAACTTTATTTTCTAGTCGTCCCTGGGCGTCCCTGTCTCTGAACAACATCTCACTGAAGAGTGGTTCCACGGAAAGCTGTCCGGCGGCCGGACTAAGGCGGAAGAGCTTCTGAAGCAATTTGCATACCTTGGTGATGGAACGTTTCTTGTTCGAAACAGTGATAACTTCGTCGGCTCTTACTCCCTGTCTTTCATGTAAGTACATAGGCTCGTATTTTTCTTTTCTTCCGTCCCATACGCATTAGAGGTATGTGTGAACAGTTACTTTAATTTGAATAGTGCAGTTTGGGGCTAGATGGCTAAATGGTTGACATAACCTTATTAACCTATTTTGGCTAAAGCTTTAAACACAGTAAGTGCATGAAAATGGCAAACAAACGTTCACTTAAAAATGCCTCTGCTGTACATCAAACCATAAGGACTTCCTTTTATTGCTTTGCCGAAACGTAATGCCGGCTTCGGTTATGCACCTCACTGTTCAAACAGGTGCAATGCGGCGTATACAGATTCGTCTTTTCCTCGGGGCGCGCTGTAACAAGCTGTATAAGGAGAAAAGACACTGGTTCTACTTTGTCTTATGTAGAGCCAATCAGATCGCTTGGTTGGGCAGCACCAGTGGGCCAAGTAAAAGAGGAGCTTCGCCAGGGTTGCCACGGGAAGCACAACAGTTCACTTAGTTTAGAAGCTGAAGTAACAAATCTTCGAAAGAACAGGCTTTGTTCTGTTAGGACTCTTGTTGCTAGTATCGAGGAACACAGCTGTCCATACGTTAATTTAGCGTTTTTTTTTTGTTTTTTTTTAAACATGATGGTTGTCAAATTGTACTTACTTGTAGTAGAACACTTTTTTGATCTTTAGAAGCTCGAATAATTGTATCATTTGGCAACACTAAGCGTCGCATGGATAAGAACCTTTTACTTTCAGTTTGAACAAGGGTGTGTAATAGTAGTAATAACAAAAAGCAATATAAAAGGCTTTCGTCTCTAAATAAATATAAATGAGACGACAACATCGCGTATAGCGCTACGCAGCTTATTACACCTATTTGAACAATGCTTTATGAAAATTCTATGCAATGTAAATGTGGATTCACTTAAAGTTTAACTGAAAAGCCAACTTATTTTTTTAACATTTAACTGAATACACTGTGTTTTTTTATTGTGTTAAGGGATTCTGTTTATTTTTCACTATTTGCTCTTGAATGGCGTCAGAATGTCTACGGTCGTCCTCACAACACAAATTTCTACTATGACGCAGAAAAATTTAATCTCAATTCATACGCGGCGTTTCGGTGGCCAGACAGCTTATAGCTCACTGCGTGAAAATTTATATTTCGTAAACTGTTTTTTTTGTGTGCATAAAACACAGCTACAAGCGCATAGAGCACACAAATCAGACAAGGAAATTCCACTATTTGAAAATAGATTATTCGTGAATAGCGGAGCAACGAAGTAACGCACTTTTTTCGAGTTTTCAAGCTTCTTTAAGTGAATGAGTAATGGGTAACAAGATTGTCCTATCTAAGACCTTTTCAGTTAAGCTTTAAAGAATCGGGCGAAAACTTCATTTTCGTTGTAGTTTTTTAGAAGCTATAAAATTGAAGAAAAGTTCAGAAAAGACGGATGGGTACAGCCATAAAAGCTGGCAAATCGTTCAAGTCAAAAGCTTGGTGCTCAGCTACATGTCGGAGTTGACTGATATATTTCCTCACATATTAATCGGATTCAAATCCTACAAAACAAATCAATTAGAGCAATTTATGGTTTTCTTTTTTCTTCATCAGTTTCTCATTTTCTGCCTCGTCTTTTTATTTTAAATGTCCGTCAGATTAGAGACTGGAATATTGCAACACTTGTTTACCGTTATCTTCTAGAAGATTCACTACCTGCTGATTTTAAAAATCTTTTTTGCCTGAACAGTCAATTTCATGACTAACACAATACGGCGGTCCAATCTTTCTACCATTTGTTATCCTTCTACAAGGTCTAGCTTTTCTATTCGTCATACAGGTGTAAAAGTATGGAATTCAATGCCTGAAACTGTTAGAGTTGTAAAAGAGCTCTAAAAAGATTTATGTTATCTAGCAATTATATTTCTTCTGTCTGATTTAATTGATTCATTTTTGTCTGTGCTCGGAGGAAGATCAGACCCATGTCGCAAACCTTTTTTATTTTTCATTTTTTCTTTAGTCATATATCTGTTGTCGTAATTCTCGTGCTGCCCTTAAATTTTAGTGTCGATGTGTGATAGTTGTTCGTTCGTTTTTTCTTTACAAACCCATCAGAATTAGTGAAGTGTCATTTCTTATGCCACTGGCATGTCTGATGCGTTTGAAAAACACCAGGCTTATTTATATTGCCATTAAAAGTGTACCTTACCTTACCTTACCTCCCTAATACAAATTATCGCCCGAGTTTTAAGGCGTTTGCGGGTATTCACCTCACAAGTCTATAACCCCTTTCCTCAGAAGCCATTCGGTTCAGTGATTTTGTTACATCATCATTTCCGATTTAATTACATTTGCAGAATGTCTGACCAGTTACTCATTAATTATGGTACGTTCGTCAAATTTATGTAACGTCTTGTAAATTCCTTCCCGGATTTGGTTGAAAGAAAATTTTGATGCATGAAATCGTAATAGCGTTTGTTCGTCTTTCGCTCGCCTGCGAATACCGTAAAAGGATCTCAAGCGCTGTTTGACAGGACGCCCTTTCTAAAATCTGGGTGATCATAATATTACATACGAAGAGGCTCTCATTAAACTTGACATTCCTAAATTATCTGTACGTAGAAATACTCTTTCAAACAAATTTGGAGCTAAGATAACGTGTTGTCCCCAGATGACCCATCTAATCCCCCTTCCCCTTCCGTCTTCCGTGAGTCGGTCCGAGAGGAATACTGGCAAGAAGTTTTCCCCATATCCCGCTAATTCTTCTACCCAATTTTTACGTAGTTTCATTCCACCATTTATTTCTGGTAATTTCTTGTAAGTGTAAATTGTTTCTTGTGTGGCTGTGTATTTTTGTAAATTTGTATTCATTTTCTAGCTTTTAGCTATTCGGATTAAACTTGATTGATTGGAAATCTAATGACGAATTGCCGCCAAATGTGCTAGAGAAACAATAACAATCACACGTTCGATCTTGGTATAAGTTATCTGAAGGGGGAATAAGCGATTAGGCTTTCGATTCATACCGAGTCGCCCATTGGCTCCCACTGGAAAAGTCAGTGGACAGTCGGTAGTGAAGTCGGAAGCCAGAATTGAGAAACTTGATGAAGTTTAATGGAGCAATTGGATCAAGCATAAATTAATCTAAAACATGGCGAGGTCTAAGAGCAAACATGAATGAAATAGAAAAGAGCCGAACAAACCCGGTTAAACGTACACGAAGAATTAACTTGTCGTTGTTTACTTTAAACTATAAGCGCAACTATCATCAAAAAAGTAACTAACCTGGAAGGAATTTTAGGAAGGGCGTATTGACAGTTTTTGTCAAAAAGGCAAACGCCGACTTGCCATGAAGGGAAACTTGGCAGCTGACCATCTTACGCTCTCCTTTTGGCTTTTTCTTTCCACTTTAACCAGTTTATCTCAAAGTTAAAAAAGAAGAAGGTTTGAATCAAAGTGATACGCAGTGTTTGCAAGATCGTGCTGAATTTCAAAGATGAACATTTACAATACAAGTAAAATGCAATTTGTTAAAACTGCATTTTATCCAAGAATAGCGAAAAGTCCTTAGTAACAAGAACAAAGGTTTCGATGGGATCCCAAAAATTCAATATTTGATCCAGACAATTGGGTCTTATCTTCTAGGTCTTATCTTCCAGACAATTGGGTCTTGACTCCTTGAACATTTTTACTATTACAATTCAGAAACATATTAAGGCCAAATAGCTAATCATCTGAGAAATCCAAGTTCAGATATGGATTCAGATTGCGTGTTTACCCTTACAAGTCTTATCTGTTATGACGAAAACTTGCTGCCACTTCTGCAAATTTCCCGGTTTCAGCCGAATTCCGGAACTACTTGTCCGGCGAAAAAAGAAAGCTCAAAAACGATCTCAGCGTATCTTCTTTCCCCAGTACTGAACATCTTATCAACTTCAAATAAACATTTAACTTATAATAAATTTTAGGGCTCCAGCCGGATTCCGGTCAAAGTATATGTCCGGGTAAAACATTATTTTCATACAGGGATTCAGGATTCAGCATCTCTTCTTACCCCTAAATCGGATATCTAATCAACTACAAATAAAACTTTAGCTTCTTCCGGTTTTGGCCGGATTCCAGGCGAACTACTTGCCCTGGTAGAGATTTTTTTCACAGAAGTCTTCAGCATGTCTTCTTACCCCTAAATCGAACATCTAATCAACACGAAATAAAACTTTTACTTTTAACAAACTTTCCGGTTTTGGCCGGAACTATTTGTCAGGCGAGAAAATGGTTTTCACCATCTAGTTCGGCATGTCCTCTTACCCCTAAATCGAACATCTAATCAACTTCAGATATAACTTTTACTTTAAACAGACTTTCCGGTTTTGGCCGGATTCCGGGCTAACTACTTGTCCGATGACAAAATGGTTTTCACCATCGTGTTCAGCATGTCTTCTTACCCCATAATCGACTATCACATTATAAGTTTAAAAATACTTCATTTGCTCCTTAATTTAAACCCCCACCCCTAAATATAGGGTTACAGAACCCATCTACGAACTCGACCTTACTCTTGACCCAAAGAATCCTCACACGAAGTTTCTCATTCCCTTGGAGTGTTATAGTGCGCACAAACGGACAACTTTTGCGAATTCATAGGTATGCCTCCACTTACGTTTTGGGATCCCAAAAATGGTAACTTACAACAGGAAACGGATTGATCTAGTAAATCTGAAATGGTTATAGAAGTCCTTGACAACTGTTTCAGAATCAAAGTTTTGTCGTACTCTGGTTCCGATTTGCGCATAACTCAATCGATGGTAGAAGCAAATACTCTAGCTGTGATAATTCTGTGCCTGAACTGGATCTGACCGAAGTAGTGGACGGGTTTTGCGAGATTTCTAGCGGCGCCCTTCGAGCTCCGCACATCATTATCAGAATTGGTCCAGATTTGATATGGGAGATCTGAGGCATTAGCTCTTGCCACTTGTTAAATTCTGTTGTCATCCGAAAGCCCAGTCGAAAGTTATCCATGCCACTAGAATCCGGGTTCCATATCCCTCAATACCGCACGATGATCGAATCGGCGAATGTGATTATTTTCAAGTCAATCTGTTCCGGTCCCTGAATACGACTGCAAAGTTTCCTCGTCATAGAAAATCTGGAAGTACCGAAGTCGTGATCACCGGCATTCCGGTAAACCCCCTCCAGCTTCGCCCACAATGCCCCGGTCTCGTCCTTATCTGTCAAAAACGTAGCTAGGGCTTATGCTTACTGTCCCCACCAAGTTCCATCCCGATGCATCAACTCTAAATGTTCCACGAGATTTTCACTACCCGCCTGCAGCTTCCCCCGCCAGTTATCGGACCGGTCGAGACTTGAAACTGAAAATCGGAGACAATTCTTCTCGAGTCTCCAGTTTCCTTCACATACGATCGCCAGTTCCAAAGTTGTGAATTTCACTGGATTCCGGTTTCCCCGTCCCTCCACTTCCTCCCTGATGAACGAGTCGGAGAAGGGACTATTTCCAGTTCAATCTCATCGGGTCCCTAATATGCGTGTCAGGTGACGTCGTCTTAGCACATATGGAAGTACCCTAACTATTGATCAATCTAATTCTGGGAAACTCCCCCCACTGTGACACGATCCGGTCCTGTTTTTTTTAATAATGTACATACGATTTATGTTTGTTCATCCTTCCAAGTTCAATCCCTATCCCTCGACTCTTACCGTTTCACGAGATTTCCGCCCCCCTCCAGCTCCCTCCAGTTATCGGACCCGGTCCGGATTTGAAAGTGAACATTTGAGACACTTGTTCTTGACACTTGTTAAGTTTCATGTATGTCCGATTACCCGTTCCAAGGTTATGCATGTTACTAGTTTCCTGATTCCCCGTCACTCCGCTCCCCCCACGATGGCCGGATCGGGGAAATGATTATTTCGAAGTTAATCTGGTGGGATCTCTGATATGCCTACCAATTTTAATCGTCCTAGCTTATGTGGAAGCGTTTCACGAGATTGCCGGTGCCCCCCTTCCACCCCACCCCCCAGTTATCGGATCCAGCCCGGATTTGAAACTGAACATCTGAGACACTTCCCAACCTCCTAGCTGTGTACAAGTCCCAACATCCCCTCCCTAGTGTCACAGACAGCTTTCACCATCCGTCTTTAGCCTTAGCCTCCAAGCCATGCAGGACCCCTGTATTTGATACACTTGCTTTTATTTTACTTTTTGAAATGTTTGGAGAAAGTTGCACGTCTAAACTAGATTGATATTTATTCCATGGCAAAGGCAAAAGCGCAACTCTTATCAGGTTTAACCGAGAATCAGTTTGTTTGAAACAAAAACTGACGGTTTGTTTAATGTACTGGTTTCGATACGGACTTCAAAAGCTATCAATGATCTTTAATTCTGTAAATTTAATTAATTTCTGTAATTTGTCTAATTTAATCTTTAATTCGTAGTCGGAAAGGCAAAGCCCATCACTGCCGTATCAAGTCTCGTCAGGAGAGAGGAGAAACAAAGTACTACATGGTTGACCGAGACACCTATGGGAGCCTTTATGAACTGATCACCCACTACAGAAACAACTCTCTGAGAAGTCAGGTGAGTCCGCCTCCCCCACCATATAGCGTACATTGTGAGAAAGTGTCACACTACAAGAAGCGAAAAAGGCCTACCATTATTAATAAAAAGCAGAACCGTTATTTCCACTATTAGTTAATGAACTGGTTAAGAATGGAGGAGAGCGCGGGGAGGGGGGGGGGTGGGGTAAGTCCGCCAAACATGGAAGTCAGAGTTTCCACTTAATTCTCAAATACATGGGTAACCCATGGTTCGCCACGCCGCGTTGAGAAATAATTCCAAAACAGATATCTGAAGTACGGTTTAACGGCTCGATCAACGCCTTCAAGATTTCCTTGGGGAATGGCTGTACGCCGACAAAACCTATCCTTGCATTATAATATTTATTTATTTATTTATCACCCGTCATTTCAAACAGAAAAGGGACGGATTATTATTATTATTGTTCTAAATCCGAAAGTGGAGGAAGAAATTAACGAGTCTTACAGCCTAACACGAAATTAAAGGCCTTAACTGCTTAGGGCATCCAAGAAGATGCCCCAGCTTGAGACTGCTCGCGAAATAACCTGCAAGAGTGGTCTCAGTGGCAATCCCAAAACTCCAACAGGTAAAATGTGACCTTGTACGGTATGGAAAGACGTTAGAACCGTCTTCCCTGAAATTTTTAATCTAAATTAGTGTATACATTTGTAGGCTACATGTTGACGATTTCGACAAATTTGGTTCTTACCATGGTAGATCCAGAACGATAATAGCGATATCTATCTATCTATCTATCTAACAGTCCCAACCGTCTCTAATGTGAGCCGTGCTAGTACATTATCCCATTTGGGCTGGATGGACACATTGATGGCATTGAGAGCCAACTGTTAGGTACGCCGAAGAGTGTTCCTCGGAACACCGGATCCCTCCGGTTGCCCCGTCTAGGCGAACAAAAAAACCTGGCGACCCCCCCCCCCCCCCCGAATGCAAATATAGCAGTTTGGACCGTGAGGACTAAAAGGACATGTCTTACCTATAATACTAATGCAACCTACTTCCATAACCACTCCATGTATTTCTAAACCCGGAGACCCAATTTCGTACGGTACATTCTAACCCTCGCTGATTTTCTCACTTGCCGTGTTTTTCTACCTTCGATGCGTATCACGCTGTCGACGGTTGTCTGCGAAAAGATTTTCGATCAGAAAGACCGGTTATGTAAATTGTTTCCCTGTTTTCGCTACAAGTCAGCGGGTCTCGGGAAAGGCTTAAAACAGCCAAAAACCGTGGGTTATTTGTTGAAAGCACAGTATAGTTTTAGAGTATTCAAATATTTTTCAATACTGTAAGTTGAATAGTAAATAGTGCGAAGAGTCCTTTAAGGATTTTCCGCAGACATGGAAGTTAAATGTAAACACGTGAAGGCGGCTCGCCTCTATATGTTGATTTGAATTTTATCGTTACCCGTCACACAATCACGAGGTCACAATACGGAGTCCTAAGAACAAAACCAAAAGAAAAGTAGGAAAAAAACAAAACAGAAACACACAACGTAAGTGAAAAATGAATAGTACACTTTTAGAAAAATACACCCTTCCAACTATGGCGTTGGAACAATTCGTTGAATTGCTTTTCGGCTGCGATTATTGGCTCTACAATGCCATATCACTTTGCAACAAAACCGTTTCTTTTCCACCGCGGAACCTGGAGCAGGTACTTTGCGAACTTAAAATACAGCCTTCTAAGTTGTTTTTATGAGCCGTAGTCAAAATATTCCCAAAAGGGGTTAAGTATAGGATATGTGGCAACGAGGTAGCATTGTAGAGTCGAGCTGGGATTCGTTTGTTCAGGTCATGCTGAGACTTTGCAGCCGTAGTAGACGACGTAGCAGGGGGATCCGAGAGACGTTTGTCCTTCCTTTCTTCCTCCAAATATTTTGCTCTATACACCACTTGAGATTTTAGCCTGGCATTCTGAAGCAGCTATAAGGAAGAAGTGTTTTAGTCACTCCCGGGCAAATTAACAAGTTAGGCTTAGGACTCTTACCATAGACTTTTTTTTAGGATTTCAGTATTAATCTGACTACCCCAGTTCCTCAATCCAACATTCATGAGAGCCAGTCCTGGTTCTACCCGAATATTAATCGATCTCAGGCAGAGGAGATGTTGCGAATGGTTCCAAAAGATGGCGCTTTTCTAGTCAGGCCATCCGAGAGCGAAGCCGTCACCATTTCTTTCCGGTAGGCAGGATTTTACTATTTTCATTGCCACTTGTTTTTCCGTATATGTCCGACCTTAGAGTACAAGTCGCAGCAGATCATGGTTCTGTTCCAAAATTCTAACGTCCCTTACTGTTTTGGAACTGTGTGGAACGGCCAGAGCAAAATCACTAGGGAGTAGCGTCACGACTTTCCATGCTTCGCAAACGGGCGATACCCGTAGCGCCGCCCACTGCACTTGCGGCATTTAAAGCGAGACACACCTGCGGGCTTATAAGTTTATAGTAAAGCTAAGATGCGGTCTACACACATCGAGTAAACAGGGGAGGTTGTATCTTTTTTTTTTTGCTGTGTTCAGAATATAGAGTTATCAGAGCCAGCGCTAGTGCATGACTGAATGAGTTTCAGGAGGGATGTTCTCTATCGCTAGTGGTGCTAGTATCGCTGCTATTAAAGTGTTTGTAACTTCTTTCTGAGCTACTCCCTAGTGTTATTTTGTTCTGGTTACAACGACTTTGTTAATGGTGTTTTGTCTGAAAATGGACTTTATGCCGTAGGCTTGCGATAAACGAGGGTGGTAGTAGACTAGGTTTTACGTTAAAATATAAATAGTTTTATTTCAGACTTACTGTGTATAATGTAAATCCCAATCCGTGTAAATACGAACACAGTACAACGACTGACTAAAGATGAAAGACGAAAGACGAATAAAATAATAAATGATCAGCTTATGTACTCCCGACTGCACAAGTGAAGGTCCGACTCACGTCTATTAGCCGGAAGCAATCTGACGTCGACTAAAGTTTAGGCAACTGAACTTCGATTAGCCGGAAGCAGTCTCTCGACGAAAGTTTAGCAGGTCGTGATTTAGTTCTGAATCTTCACTTGTGCGATTAAATTCTAGGAAGTACAGAAGGTTCGTGTTGACTTTACTATGTACATAGAGTTAGTTAAAGTGCTTGACGTAGGACCGCCACAACAGTGGGGCGAAAGCTTGTGCGGTCTGAACCGGGTGTTACAATGACCGTAATAGTTTATAAATATTTCCTTCAGCCCAAACCGACTGCGGATCATATTTAACAGCGCAAAAACGGAATCGTCAGCTGCATTTTAAAGCATTATATTTTGGTTCTTCTTAGCAAGGGTCCTCTTCAGTCTGGGAAATGAAATGTAAATGAGGGTTAATACGGGCACCACCGTACCATGTTTTGTATTTGTCAAAAAGTACAGTCACGCGCGCGCGATACTCTGATCTTCGATGGGAAGCAACGAGAAAATTACAAAACCGGTCTTTCTGTCTAATAGGCTCCCAGAAAGTATGGCCCTGATCCCCTTCGAAAAGACCAACCAATGTATGGTGGAAATCGGTGTAGTGTAGTATGAAAATAACAGTGATGGTTTATCTCTTTTATCACCAATGCTACGGTGAGGCGCGGTAATTCTTTCAGCGTCCTGTACAACTACTCCCTCCGGTTTCAGAAGTTTTATAATGAATTGTGTATCAATTATATTTGGTCTAAGTTGACAGTCCTATGTTATCATGTTGTAGAACAGATATTCAGGAATAAATACAATGATTGGTTGATTGATTGATCGTGCTTGGATGGTTTTCCTTGGAGTTGTGGTTCATTGGTAGGTATTCCCATTTCCTGACAAAACCCGTAGATCTTCTTTTCTGTCACTTCAGAATAGAATCTTGGGGAACCCCCCCCCCCCGCCCACTCTTCCGTTTGGTGGACGGGGGGGGGGGGGGTTGATGTTTTATGTTTCACCCAATTTAGTGTTACAAATGTCCTAGTTTAAATTGTTATGTGTCTTGGCCCTAGTCGGTTGGCATTTGATTTAAAATACAAAATTTGAATTAAACTAAATAAACAACTATTCTTAATTTCACAGGGCTGAAAAGAAGATCAAGCACTGCCGAATTAAGCAGGAGGATAACAATCTCTTCAGCGTTGGATCCCTCCAGTTTGATTCCATCGTCAAAGTCATATCCCATTACGAGAAGAATCCTCTTTATAAGAAAATTCGGCTGCGGTTTCCTGTTACAGAAGATGTCCTGAGACAACGAAGTCAGGTGAGTGTATGTTTTTCCTTTTCCATACCGCAGCAGTTGGATCAGTGCGTGCAAATATTTTTTTTTGTTGCCGTCGACTGCAAAGTTACTATTTGACTATTTGACTATTTGAATACTGTAAAATTAGGCTCTTCTTTTAACCAGTTATCCATGGCTTTGGCTGTTCTAACTCTTTTCCCAAGCCATTGATTTCTAGCAAATTCAGACATTTTGACATGACGATCCTCTGCTAGCCATATTATGTTGTGCTATCATGGAAGTAAAGAACATATTTGTATTTATTTATTTAGATAACCAGTTTTACGCATCAAGATCATGCATAATGCGCATGGAAAATATTGAATCGTGGCAAGAGCAAAGAATAGTGAGGTATCGTTTTTGTAGATACCATGGGATCTGTTAACACGGTAACTGGATCTGCATTTTATCGTTGTTGCAGTTACCATGGTGATACTACGGTAGGTGATACTATGGTCTGATACTACGGTTGCTCTGCAAAAACGACAATTGCCGGATGTGAGCCATATTTATGACCAAACCAGTCGTTGCTTAGAAATCCTTTAAAGCTGTTGGGGTTTTCACTTCTGCTTTAAATTGGAATTGCGGGGGGTTTTGCTTCTGCTTTAACGGTTACAAGTATATGAATATAAAAATAGGTAAAAAGAATAGCCAGTTTCGATGGTTGCCGGTTCGGTCGGTATCCATGTCTTCCAGTGTCTATTGTTGCGGCTTCGTTTCAACTACAGCCTAAAATATAATGAATTAGATTGGTGTTCTGCCAGTTTCGCAAAGGATTTCCTGGCAACGTTTCCCGGTTGATTGGAAACGAATTGTGCATCGTACACGATCACACCAGTGTTGCCACTTGTACCGCGATTTTGAGGGATATACCGCATACAATTTTGATTATACCGCATACAGCGGCGAGACGGGAATTCCAGCGTTAGGGAATTTGACCTCATAATACATGACAGATACTAAGATGTGGAGCACAGCAAAATGCAAGAGCCTGCCATAACAGATGTCGGACAGAAAACTGTCCGAAACGGCGTACGCGCTGTCGCCCTCTCATGGGCTTATTCGTCTGTTTGACTCTTAAGTAGATTTTGTTTGTATGTGCAGTGTTTTGCCTAATTATGTCTTCATATATTCGTTTTCGTCTTGTACGATTTGTGGGTTAAAAATAAATTATTATTATTATTAGATCCATTTTCACGAGGATCTAGCTGTTATTCTAAACCATATTGCGATGATTTTGGACTAAAAATTTAGCTCCGGGTACCTCAATTGCGCTATCTAGCACTTGTTTTCTCGTCTTTACTATAGATTTTAGCGCATTTCGCTTGAGAGAATTTAAATACCGCTTAAGAAATGTCAAATTCATACTACAGGAACGATTCTGATACCTATTTTCCCACATTTTTGATTGGAGGATACCGCGGAAATACCGCGCTTTCAAGAAGCCGAGTGGCTACACTGGATCACACGTAGGTTACGGCCACCTAAGAAGCAAAGGATAGAAACTGGTTAAAAATCACCGAATAAAACAAAAATATTTACATTATACCTTGCTTTTGTTTTGGTCGTCATTTCTAGGTCGTCAGGACTGGAATGGTTCGCAGTCCCTGCCATTGGCTGCGCTCGAATTCATACGATAAAACACAAGTTTCCAGTATACCTTGTGCAACCTATCGGCGTTTTTCGTTACTCGTGTCGCTGCTACAAGCCGTTGCTTGATGGCGGTGGGACGAGTTGAAAAATACAAATTTTGTATCTATTTCAGAGTCTGGATGTGTTTCAGTTGGAAGTATAGTATTAAAGGATGTTCTCTATTTTTTTCTCTTAAGTTCTGTCTAATTTATTTGCTACTGAGTGGGTCCGGGCTCCTGTTTTCCATAAATTTTTGTGTTGAAAATCATTTATTTTTCCTTTTTGACAAACGATTAAGAAGTTGAAAAATACAAATTTTTGATCTATTTCAGAGTCTGGATGTGTTTCAGTTGGAAGTATAGTATTGAAGGATGTTCTCTATTTTTTTCTCTAAGTTCTGTCTAATTTATTTGCTACTGAGTGGGTCCGGGCTCCTGTTTTTCATAAATTTCTGTGTTGAAAATCATTTATTTTTCCTTTTTGACAAACGATTAAGAAGTTGAAATTAAGTAAAAGGATAAATATGTCCTTAGAGGGGGTCTTTTGTCAAAACTAGAAATAAGACTGAATAGAATTACCTGAAATCCACTCTGTCCATCTACCGTGTACTTGACAATTCTCACGGTTCCATCCGGGTCATTTACCGTGTACTGTCCTCGGACTTTGTCCCCGTCCCGGACTTCATAGGCACTTTTCGTATCGCCCTGAGAAGCTATGCTGTAGTTGTACTCGTATTTACGATCATTGGATGCCTGATTGGCTGGCTGAATTTGTGGAGAATTCTGATTTGCTGCTAGGTTGGGAAGCGTGTTTTTATTGGCTGGAAGGGAGGGGTTCGATATGGTGTAGGCGTCTCCTTGTGGGCTAATTTGTCCAGCCCATGCGGTTGGAGCGGGAGTCATTAATGCAAAGACATCTGCTGTCGATGTTCCTTTCATTGTCGCAGAAGGGTTTGGGGGTAGGGCAGAGTTTGGTGCTGGCTGGGTTGAGACGGTGGCCTATCGGTGAAAATGTTGGTTAGAGTGAGCGTTAAATCATTCACGACAGTAATATGTTTTGCATGCTAGATAAGTTACGGTGCCCGCAAAGTTTGAGAACGGAAATCAATGTCGGAGAAACAAAACATTCACATGCAAACCGTTGAAGGTTCACGCAGATCCATCTTTCGCTGACCTCGGTCGGGAGTGTGATGCGTGGTTGGGAGCAAAGCATTAGATGCTTCCTGTGCCTTAACGTAGATTTTTTCAGCTACCCATTTCACCGAGAGGTCGGCCACTCTCGACGTTACTGCACAACAGGTGCCCGGTGCCTGCACCCATTGCCGCGTGTTAGAACATTAACATCAATATATATAGAAGTGTTTGACAGATGAAAGCGCCTAATTTAAGGCTGGAACCGCTGATTTCAGCCGGTGCCGGGAAAGGGGTACAGCAGGTGCCGAAGAGTGAGTAACCCCTCGCATTTCATAGCTGGGTTGTCTCTGGCTAGTCTTACAGAACCTTGCCACTTTTATGGAGTTAGGGGTCCCTCGCCCACGATTCGAACCTGCAGAAGTCTTATTCGAAGTCCAACGGCTAAACCGCTATCTCTGGTGATCACGTATCGTATTTCAACTAAATAAGGTATGAAAAATACTGCGATAACTTCGCAAGCTTCCTGACAGAAATATGTACTCACCACAAAGCCGCTGGTGCCATCTACGGTATACTTGACAACTCTCAGGGATCCATCAGCTTCAGGGACGGTGTACTGACCGGATACCTTTTCACCCTCCCGTGTCTCTGAGGCACTTCCGTATCCGGTGTCGTAGGAATAGGCATATTGTGTTCCGGTAGTTAGTGCTGGTGCAACGTTAGATGTAGCTGCCAGTGGTGCTGGTGGAGTTTTCACCGACACCGAAACAGGTGCCGAGATAGATTTTGCTGGTGCTGGTAACGATGATGGTGCAGGAATTGCATTTGGAGTAACAACAGTTGGTGTACCTACGGGTGGTACAGATGGCGATCGCAAGAAGACTGGTGCAGGCGCCGATGTAAGTGAAGGAGTTGGTGCTGCAGCATTGCCTCCTGGGGCCACTAGTGAATAAGTTGAATTCGGAATAGCAGCTGGTGGTGCAGTGTTTGTGGGTGGGCTAAATACCACCAGTCCACCGGGTGAAGTTGGCGCACCAGCCAACGGGGTAGCAACGGAAGTTGGAATGGTTTGAGCAGACGTGGAGCTGAAAACACCATTGGGTGCAGCGTTGGTGGAAGAGCCAAGGCTCAGCACTGCCTGTTCATTTGATTGTTTCGGTGCAGCAGCCGACGATGAAGCAACAGAGGTTGACATAGTTTGAGCTGACGTTGAACTTGAACCAACTGCTGTTGTAACGTTAGTGGAAGTTCCAAGATTAAGCACCACCGGTTCAGTTGATAACGTCGGTGCAGTAGCCGACGGTGAAGCAACGGCTGGTGCAAGCAAAGCCGATGTTCCTCCATAAATCATAAAAGGGACGTTTGATGACTGCGATGATAGAAACTTCTGCAGCTGCGATTGGCTCATGTAGACCAGCCGGTTTGGTCCTTCGCCACTAATTGGCACAGCTCCAAAGGGTCCTAAGATATGCGTTTGATAGGCTGGGGCTGGTGGGTCGTACTGGGAGACAGGGTGTGCTGCTGCTGCCGCAAAGAGAATCAGCAGCGATAATGCCTGAAAAAGTAAACCATGATTATTGTGTTGGCGGCGGGAACCTCCAGAGTCGTTCTTTGAAGCTAGAAATCCGACTTGATTGCAGTCGCACAAGTTGGCCACTAATCGACGGGTACTCAGAAACAGTAGGCAGATAGTCACGCTGAACAGATTCATCCTCCTGGATTTTCGAACTGGGTTAGGTAAAGAACAAATAATTCAATAAAACCTCTGTCTTTGGTCCCGTGCAGCGACTATGGTCCGTATCCCAGTACAAATTCACCATGCGCCTAGCTCATATGGGTCCCCCAGTGATCATCGCCATCATCAAATTAAATCAAAACTTTGCTAAAAAATATGAAAAATTAGCACCTCTTTGATGATGAGCTTTGCACTAAACTGTCGCAAAAAAACTCTCCGTTTTCAGTTTCAAACTCTCCGTTTTTCACTCTTCCGTTTTCAACTTAATGCGCAGTATTTTGCATTCTAGCGGTTTAATCATCCGTCGGATTTTAACTGTCCGAAGTCGGAATAAAAATCACAAATTCGGTGATTCACAATACTCTTGATGACCATCTCTCCTTGCCGATGCAAAATCTCCGGCCTCTCCGGGTACCTAGCGGAAGAAAGGCAGAAGTATAGTGTAACATCTGCTCCCAAAGATCGCCGTGATTGTTGTTTGACACAGGATTTGAGTCTTGAGTTTGAGTCGTTACGGAGACGCTCACTCTTTCTTCCTGAGGATCATCGGCGTGTTTCGAACTTAGTCAAATAGAGTATTATCAAAGTCCGGTACAGCAGAGACTTTTTACATTATGTTTTCGTTGACATTTGAATACTAGCCCAGCCTGATAGATTCTGAATCGGAAAAACAGAAATTAGACTGCTTCGCCCAACATAAGAACAATTGAGCTGAAGAGATTTTCTGCATGACCAGATATAGACAGACAAAAGAAAGAATTTCGCATACCGTATTATAAATCATCCTTTTTTCCCGTGTTTTCTTCGTAATATTTCTACTGAAGTAATGAGGCTAATTGACTCCATATATATCAAGAAGATTCTTTATCTTCAGTGAATCAGCAGCACGTGTTCTTGCGCAAAAAGTGATGGCGACCGGATTATTTTTCCTTTGCTGCTTCCCCTTTTTTTGTTCGTCACGTGTCTAGATATCTGCCAGTATTTTTCCATTTGGTTAAGGTCTTGTGTATCCGTGATTTCTAGGATGTCGACATGACCTTTGAAAGACAAAGAAAACGAGTTTGCTGGCCTACCAAGTCTTCCAAGTCGAAAAACGAAATTGCCTATTAATGTGTCAATTGCTTGACTGGCAAACGGCTCTTAGGCGCAAGGAAACAATGGTGAAGGGTGGGGATTTCTGAAGCTTATAATTCCTTAGGAGAGAAAATACATATAAAATACAATAACACGAGGGGCCCTTGAAGTCAGAGGCGTTACTAGCCAAAATGTTTGGGGGGGGGGGGCAAGGTATTTACCGACTGGCTGGTCATTTTTACCGACTATTTTTGCAGGAAACCCAACTGTTTTTAAAGGACACCTGAACAATGAAACCATACTTGAACACAACATGGAGAATGCATTTATAGACATGGCCACGGAGAGCATTCGTCTCCTGAGTGTGACGTTTTCAAAATAGGGATGTTCATTTCTGGAGGTTTGCACATGCAGACTCCAAGACAAAAAGCGCAATTCATTCAAATCTTGTACAGCGCTGGCTGGATCGTATTGGAGTTTCTTCTAGATACACGTTTGGGCTTAGCTGGTTAAAAAATATTCCAGAAGAAGGGTTGATTGGAGACATTTGTTCATTTCTAAAATTGTTCGGTACTGAAATAGGGACAGATGCAAAATGGAGCAACAATCATAGCTTTGAAACACTATTCGTGTTTCGATTGGGTTTTCTGCAGGCAATGTTAACGGAAGTCATACAGATAGGGATGAAACTTGGTACTCTTCATTCAGGTGTCCTTTAAGAAAAATTGCCTGATTCAAAGAAAAACAATTACTAGTTTTACGAAAAACCGACTGTTTTTAAGAAAAATCTTGGCATATATTCAAACAATGTTTACAACGGATATATCTTTCAAAGTCAACAAAGAATATTTAATAATCTTGGCGCTTCTCGCCGACTCGGTTATTTTTTACCGACTGGCTGACAACATACGTGACGCCCCTGCTTCAAGTAATCCATTAGTTAATTGACTGTATGACAACCGTGAACTATTACCGCTTGTTCGAATTCTATATCCCCCTCTTTTTTCAGGAGTCGGAATACAAAGCAGTCTACGGAACGTCGGACTACCTTGAAGTCGGTCTGTCTGAGAAGGTAACTTTTCTCGTCTGATTCTTAAATGCGTAACTTCACCACCATGTTTCATTTCATTTATTCATAAACAATCTTGAACATGGCGTGAGGCGACTAGCAGATTACACTCGTTGCCCAGAGCTTTTGAAATTTCAACGCGCTGGGTTCGTACGAGCTATGAAAAGTAAATCTCCCCGGTGCCGCAGAGGTAACGGCAAGCGATAACTAGAAAATGGCGTAATGTTGAAGCACGATCTGTGAGACATTATAAATATTTGTTTGCAAAGGATTTTACAAAAAATAAAGCATAATAGCTGTCCATTGTGCTTTAAATGCATAACTTCACTACCATGTTTCATTTCATAAACAATAGTCATAAACAATCTGGAACATGGCGTGAGGCGACTAGCAGATTTTACGTCATAAATACAGAACAAATAATAGAATGTCCCCGTGATAATTTTACTTTAAACAATGATGTAAAATAGGATGCCCACATCAAAAATATTATAAAACAAGCCTCCCCGTGTATTGCCGTTTTGAAACTACTTATAAAATTTTCTTGCCCTTCTAAAGACCTCCTCCAAATTTACATTAATTTTATCAGACCTATTCTTGAATACGCTTGTACTGTTTGTCACTTCGGGCCCTCTTCAGAACACACATACCTTGTCGAGAACATTCAAAAAAGGGCCCTCATGATTATTAACGGCGAGGGTAAAGTGCCTTACAGTTACCTACTAAACGGGTTCAAGCTGGCTACTCTGGAAGAGAGAGAGAAAGATGAACCCGCCTTAGCATCGATTTCGGTATTAAAACCCTATCTGTTCCCCGATTATGTAATATTCTCCCTCCCCCCTATTCTCCTATACGTATTAGACCCCAGCGAGAGAAATCCCAGAAAATCCCCAACTAGCCCCTGTGGCCCCTCTCCATGAAAGATATAGAAGGAGTTTTGTTCCAGCATTTGTTGAGATGTACAATAACCGATAAGTTAGTCCGTTTTGGTGTTTTCGTTACAAAGTGTTATGCATTCCTTATTTTGTATGGCGAAAAGGTCAAATTCGGGGGTAACGCTGTGACAGCTGCTTTTAAAAAATAAAATTCTATTCCATTCTGTTGTACTTGGTTCCCAGTGTCGCGATTTCAGAGTAAAACAATACGTTCAGTTATATTTTTTTTTTTTTTTATGCACCGTTGCCCCCAGCACCGATGCCTAGGAAAGTACCTGGCATCGCCATTCACAACCATGACTAGGCACAGATTTTGGGCCAGGGACGGAGTTCTACGATCTCGAACTCAATAGTTGCGTTTTTTGTCTCTGTTCTGTTCGCTGTTTTCTCTCTGTTTTATATTTTTCCCGTTTTTATCAGAACACGGAACACGCTGTTTCTCATTTTCCCGTTTTTTTACGCTGTTCTGTGTTCCGCGTTCTCTGTTCCGCTGTCTGTTTTGCAAACAGCGACAAAACACGAAACACGGAACAGCGTAAGCAAAAACCGTTTTTTACCCAAATCAGACAACTGTGAACACAGAACACGGAACAGGAACCAGAGACAAAAAACGCAACTAATGTCTGGCTAAGCCTGGGTACATGCCTAGGCACCTGTGCTTGTCTAGGCGTGTTTGTGAAGGTGGTTTACCGTAAAAAAACACACACATTACAACATTAAAGGTTAACAGAATAGGGCTAAGATGCGACAGTCTGGTTACCCACCATATTTTTACTTAATTAGGCTAGAAGAACCAACAAAAACGCGTTGCTTCGTTACTTCGTTATCCACGATTATTGAAATTTAGCTGACGTATTTTATCTTCCATAATTGTTGTAAATCTATACGGACGTACCTCTATGTTTGAAGTGTTTAGCTCTCTGTTGACTTGGTCCTTCCACAAAGGAAACCTATACGGGGTAGCACGGAATAGAGGGTTATCTTCCGATGTGATTCTGCAGTCTGGAATCGAACATTTCAGAATCTTCACTTTGATGGCTATTGAATCGCACGCTTTTGCAGTCATTTAAATTTCCCGCGGCTCGTCCTAAATTTATTTGTCGAATGACCAGTGGAGATTCCCAACGTCACTCCTAGACTACGCGACGAAAAAACAAATATCCCTTAAGGAGGCAGAATAATTCAGTGGATTCAAATCAAAGGTATAAAAATAAGTTGGCTTTTCTGTTAAACTTTAAATATTAGACGGTGCAAAATTTTTGCAAAAAGGTTCAAAATAATAATAGTCTCTGCGTTTCATTTGAACTTCTTTTTGCTTAAATTGTTGTTTTTCGTATTGCGCATAAATACTTCATCTGCTGTCTAAAGTCCTTTTGCTCAGTTTCTGGCTTTTTGGTGTGAAGGTTGGAACGGTCAGTGTTGTAACTTTTCACGAGGCTGATAATAGTAACTAATAGTCACTATTGTAATGTATTGTAGTGGAACGCTGAAGGCTGGAATATTTTTCTGCTTTCGACAAAATATCGTGCCACGCGCTAAATGCACCAATCCACCAAACAGGTCGCTGTTACCACGCTTACTATGCGCCCGAGCGTGGTAAGCAAATAGTTACTACCCACTTACTATTTCCAGAAGGTTGGAACGGTTAGTGTTGTAACTTTTCACGAGGCTGATAATACTAACTAATAGCCACTATTGTAATGTATTGCAGTGGAACACGCTGAAGGCTGGAATATTTTTCTGCTTTCGACAAAATATCGTGCCACGCGCTAAATGCACCAATCCACCAAACAGGTCGCTGTTACCACGCTTACTATGCGCCCGAGCGTGGTAAGCAAATAGTTACTACCCACTTACTATTTCCAGAAGGTTGGAACGGTCAGTGTTCTTTTCACGAGGTTAGAACGATAACAGTAACTAATAGTCACCATTGTAATGTATTGTAGTGAAACACGCTCACAGTTTCTGTCTTTTTGGCGTGAAGGCTGGAACATTTTTCTGCTTTCGACAAAATATCGTACCACCCGCTAAATGCACCAATCCACCAAAGAGGTCGCTGTTACCACGCTTACTATGCTCCCGAACGTGGTAAGCAAATAGTTACTACCCACTTACTATTTCCAGAAGGTTGGGACGGTCAGTGTTCTTTTCACGAGGCTAGAATGATAACAGTAACTAATAGTCACTATTGTAATGTATTCTAGTGGAACACGCTCACAGCTTCTGTCTTTTTGGCGTGAAGGCTGGAACATTTTTCTGCTTTCGACAAAATATCGTACCACGCGCTAAATGCACCAATCCACCAAAGAGGTCGCTGTTACCACGCTTACTATGCTCCCGAGCGTGGTAAGCAAATAGTTGCTACTCACTTACTATTTCCAGAAGGTCGGAACGGTAAGCGTAGTAACCTTTTACGAGATTAGAGCGAAAATAATAGTTAATAAATATAAGAAGGGTGGAGCATGTTCTATCTACAGTAGAGGTATGCTTGTTTGAACGTTTGTTGACTTTGGACTTTGCCATTTTCATGCACTTGCTGTGACTAAAGTCAGCTACCAGTTAGCTAAAGTAGGTAATTAAGGGCCTCTGGAAAGACCTGAATAGATATTTTGGATCTTCATTCTACCATTTAGCCCAAAACTGCACTGTTCACGTTTAAGTAACTGCTCAAATAAGAATACCCTTACTGTACCTATCTGTAAGTCGTAGGATTGCAACACAGCTTTCTAAAATTTTGCTAGGAAGCCCGCTGAAAGAAATTTATTTTCCAGATTACTGTCGTCGCCTCCTTTAGCTATGTCGCCAACCGAAATGACGAGCTGAGTTTTCCAAAGGGGGCAGTCATCACCAATGTGCACAAAGACGATGGTGGATGGTGGAGGGGGGACTATGGAGGGAAGAGGCAAATGTGGTTCCCAGCCAATTATACAAAGGAGGTCTCAGACCATAAGGAGGAAGCGGTAAGCCCCAAAATTCTTTGCCAGATTTTCAGTACAGAATCCGTTTAGTAAAGTCCGTTATGGGTGGGTTTCAAACAATGCATAAAATGGATACGTCAGCGACGATGCTTTGGCAGCGATTTTCATCCCTTCTTGTCAAGGGTCTTCGTCAGGGAATCTTTTGTTTGCTTTTTGGTTTGAAGTTTCGTTCCTTACGTTTGACCATGAAGTTCGACAGCCTGGCTGGGACCCTCGACAAGAAGGGCCGAAATATCGCTGCCAAAGCATCGTAGCTTATTCGTATCCGTTGTATGCATTGTTTGAATAAATATGTCCTAGATCAGCTTGGGCTCACGGAGTACATAGTCCGTATGGGATATGTCGAAATTTTGTGTCAAGATTATAATAATACAAAGCAACAGAAAAGGTTTTCGCCTCTAAATAACTCTGAGAATTTTTGAGTAATTGAACTGATCAGAGTTAAAAAATCCCATCAGTAATGTACTTGAAACTATTGATCGATTCAGCGTTAAGCGTATCTTCGGTAAGGCTGTTCCAGGGATCAACAAGTCTGTTACCAAAGCCCCACTTGTACGCGTGCCCCCGATGATGACGGTCAATGCTGACTCTTATTGAATTGGTCAACCAAAAGTTGCCATAACTTCCATTGATTGATTTAGATGTTTCAATCAAGGCTCCTCTAATTTCACTTGGTAGGGCAGATCGCGTAGATCTGGTACGAATTTGGTAGCTCACTGTTGAATATATTATAATTCTAATATGGACTCACTGTCGTTTGGCCATATTCAACGGTTGGGCGAACCATCGAATTGAACAGAAGTGAGATAACACCACCCTGCTTAAATGTGAAGGTTCATGGAACTACTCCAACGATTGTATTACAATTTTTCATGGCAAGGTTGTAATGTTGAGAGAAACACAGATCCGCATCGATCAGGACACCTAGAACCGTTGGGTCATAGATGCGTGTATCGCAAGGATACGTTTGCGTATGTTTTAGTGTATTTAAATAATGTAAAAAAAAGTTATTGATTCTGTTAGTTTTTAAAATTTAACTGAAAAGCCAATTTATTTTTGTATTTTTTAACTGAACACACTGCATTTTTTGGATTGTGTTATGGGAGATTCTTTTTGCTTTTCACTATTTTTTCAGAAAATCTTTGGCCGTCCTCACAACACAAATTTCTAGTATGAAGCAAATACATTTAGTCTCAATACATACGCGGCGTTTTAGTGGCCAGTGCTCAGCTTACGGAAGGTAGCTCACTGCGTGAACACTTATTTTTCTTAAATCGTTTTCGTCGAGCTTACAACACAGGTGCAAGCGCATAGAGTATACAAATCCGACAAGGAAATACCACTATTATAAAAATCGATTATTCCCGAATAGCGGAGCAACGAAGTGACGCATTTTCGCCGGGTTTTCAAGCTTCTTTAAAGTTCAAGGGGCACATCAAACTACCCCAATCCCACTCTGTAACAACCTAGGAACAATGCTTACCCTCTAGATCAGCAGCTTATTCAACAGATTCCTCTCTGTGATATCTCAAAGCGTAGTTTTTGGGGCCAGTACATGCTCAGTTTACTAGCTTGGACAAAGATAAAAGCGATGTTTCTTATAATACTTAGTAGATCTTTATTTTACGCATAAATCAGCTTTTATAATTCAGATTTGAGTAGGTTATTTGTTTTTCAATGATTTTTGTAGCTATGTTATTTTTTATAAGCTTATTGCATATTCAGGTACATTTTTTAAAGCAAGCTAATCAAGCTTCACAACACTATTCCACAAAGAAAAACTTTTAATAGGCACTTTAGGGTAAACTGTCAATCAGGTAAACTGCATCTACGGCTTCACTTTGGTGACATCTCAAATATATCCTTTTCTATCAAGCATTGCTGGGAGTTTTTGAATTTCCTGCCACGATATCCCAGCTCCTAAGATTTGGATCGCCGAAATGCCAGAGAGGGAAAGACAAGGAATAACATGAAAACGGCCGATTTTCGTAGCGCCTTCTAAAGGAAGTCGGAAATGTTTATTTGTGTAGCATTTAATACAAAGTAAAGCATTAGAAGTGTCCATTGTGCTTTAAGGGAATAAGTGGTGGGTAACTAGATTGTCATATCTAAGACCTTTTCAACTTCTAGTGTTTTCATTCGTGCCTTTTACATTTTGTGTAGTACTCTGCTGTACCCAGAAAGCGGGTCATAAACAAATAAAATAAAGAAGCACAAGCTTAAGTTCTTCAGGCTTGACGTAGAAAAACGAACAGATGGTCGTTGCAGGGCTCTGGGGTCGTTAGCAGTTGCTTTGAAGATTAAAATAGCACATATCTGTATCTCATTCTTTTGCAAAAAAGGTTCACACCAGAAACAAATAGAATAGAAGGAGCGCTAAGAAGCACTATACATTTGCTAAGGCTCTTCTGTTGTAGTGTGGCAAACAAACAAAATCTTTCCGTTATCTGTATGTTTACTTTTCTTTTTACTGTTTCTTTACCTTATTAATATATTTGACAGCGCAGAACGGATATGTGAACTGAATTTTATTAGAGCTATATGAATTTCCAGCTTGAGTGGCTCGAGCCTGAAGAGGACCGTTGCCAAGAAGAGCCAACATAGAGCTCTAATAGAATTCAGCTGGCGCGTCAGTTTTGTACTGTCAAGTGTGATTTGCAGTCAGCTTGGGTTTCAGGAATATTTACCTTGATCTTTCCCTCAAAACTGAAGAGTAATGAACAAAGATAATAAAAAACACATAAACCGTAAATAACTTCATCTGTAAGTACTATATGCGAGAAAAAAACACCAAAAAAACACGCTCGTGAAACAACTAGCTAAAGTTCTCGAAGACTTAAATTACTCGCTTCCGATAATAAAAAAAAATGGCTACAGTTTGTGAGCTGGGAGGGCTTCAGGGCATTTCATTGTATTCAGAGACTAAATGAGAATTACTAAAGAATAAGCGTCTTTGTAATTACGGCATTTGATTTAAATTCCACATTATGAAATCCGAATCCGTCTGTCCTTCGACGATCAGTTCCAATTGTCATCAGAGTTGATTAATATGCAAGCAGCGTCCGATTGTTTTCTGTTTTGCTTAATCTCCAAATTTGGTGAACACGAAAATAAAGAAAAAACGAGACGGAATATTTCTGGAGTTCCAAGCTGAGTTGTATTTAAGTTTTATTATTCCAACAAAAAAAAAATAGTTTAAGGCATCCTTGATTTTGGGAAAGCCTATGCCAAATGCTCGGTATACCTAGCGGTTTGGTATTCCCTATGCCTAACGCTGGATACGCTACGCCAAATGCTGGATACCTGAACCCTTAAGATGATGGTTTGAGTGAACCTCAGAAATCGACCTATCAAAATTCATCTGTAGTGAGGTGGCTCAGGGTTAGGTTACCAACAGCTATGCAGCGTTTGGCATAGGGTATCCAGCGTTAGGCATCGGCTATGCCAAACTCTAGATATACCCAGCGTTAGGCGTATGGTATCTACAAGTCAGGGGCTTGTGGTTGACTGGTTTAAGGGTCAGAAATGGAATGTCAGTAGAGAAAAAACAAATTTTCTAGTTTTTTCCTGCAGTTCACTTATTAAGTTTTCCGTAGTCTGCTCTTGTTGCGACTGAAAGAGAGAACACCGGTTCTGTGATCTTGGGATGGGAGTCGAAAGACCCCCAAATACCGCATGGCAAGCTGGAGAAGTTTTGGAGCACTGTGCCCTTAGGTTTGTCGTGTACTCCAGATTTAGATAATTTTGGTTTAGTATATGACTAGGGTATTCCGAACTGTCGTAGTGTGGTGTAGCCTAGCTATCGAAAAATCAAGCGTTTTTCTGAAAAAGACCAAGGGATTGACTTGGACCCCGCCCAGGGTGGGTCTAGCTTTCTAAAGTTCTAAGGGCTAAGCAGATCTAGAAGGTAGATATTCGCGTGACCCAAATGTGGTATGTCGGTGTTCGGCATGTGGTAGAGTCCGTAGAGGTGACCGGTGAACCAAGTCCCAGAATCCTTGCGAAACGTCTAAATAATCTTAATATTAATATTATAATTAATTATAAATATTAATATTAATTTTCCGTTAGTGCTGTTAAATGCCAGTTTTTTGTGGTAAATAGCACCGTTGAAGGAAATGAATGTCTGGATTGCGGTAATGGGATTATTTTTTCAGCATGTGATATAGTGACGTACTTAGGGATCCCATATGCATCGTCAGCTAAGGTTTCTCAGTCTATAATTGTCAACCATATACAAGAAAGAATTCGCAAGGCATTTGGCCTCTCAATTCGTTTTCGTGGGCGATACAGGAAAGACATCCTCGGGTCATTGTTCACCGCTGTTGCTTTACCTCATGTTCTTTTTGTTGCAACAATCGTAGAAAATTTTCGAATTTGCGACATATAAAATTTCATATTTCAAACTTTCCAAATTTCTCCTCGGGTTCCCCATTTCTTTCAGTAATTCACAGTTGGTTTCCAATTTTAAAGTAAAAGACCCAGTTCTAATTTTGAGGAAAAAGATGACCAACTTTTATAAAAAAGGTTTGGTAGCCCTCCAAACCCACAACCTATACCCATTTTTTAACAAGTGAATAAAATAGTGCGTACATAATTGTAACTTCATTGTCGACATCGTGTGTATTTTTTATAGTATTTATGTGTTAATGAATGGACCAGATGGTTTAGGCATAGTTCTTTTTATACATTATTTTGTACTCCTCAGTTATGAGGGAAATAAACGAATAAATAAATAAATAAATAAATAAATAATAATGTAGTTGCACCAAAAAGGCTTTCTTGTACTTGTCTTGTACGAAGTGTACAATACTTGTTATTGTGAGTGTCAGGATCAGCTGTAGCCCAACGTGCACTTCGTATGAAGACGAACTGGCCAAGCTCAGTCTCTGATCTCTTAAAAGCTGACTATCTACTTTATTTATTTAAACTAAGAAACGACCAACTAGGGTCGAAAGTTACAAAATAAAAACGAACACTGGCATAAAAATAAACTGCAAAGAAAAGGAAAAACAAAATATCAACACATCAACCTGGGGTGAACCCACAATATAGTAGGGTACCCCATGACAGCCAAATTGGCACACTCAGACGCATATGGGAACTCGCCATCACAAGGAGGAGAGGATGGACGTAAGGGCCTCACCTCTAACCTTCACAGAACTGAGTTACGTTTTCAGCTATGAGCGTGTTGGACTCGGATATCGTAACACGATGCGCTGTCATCCATGTTTTTCTTAAGAGAACAAGGGACAGGATTTGCTACTCTGTAAGTAAGTAATTAAGTAAGTAATTTAATTTTGACCCGCCATTTTCAGAAAGCGGAGTAAATGTAGAAAATAAATGAAACACATAAACATACACAATATGTCGAATCTGTTTGTGTTTGCATTCGGCTTTGAACTTGGAAAAAACACGCGAGCAAAAAACGCTTGAAGCACGGAACCCGTGTTAGGATGCAATCCCGTTGCGCAATATATTTGCGATGAACATACGGTGAGAATCGGGAGCTTGAAAACGCAACTCTGCATTAACGGACTAAGCACCAAACCCGACTCAAGTGAACACCAGACGCACAACTGTAAATTCTACGAGACTTTTTCCAGTGTTTGATGTTAGCTAGCTTTTGAATCGTATGACCATTATTTATTTTTTTCGTTTGACTGAAAACACTGCATTATTTCGATTGTGTTCGGAGATTTTTCTTATTTTTCACTATTTGCTCTAGTATGACGATCGTAATCACCGCCGTCCTCACAACGCAAAATTCTACAATTGACGCGGAAAATTTGAGTTTCAATTTCAGTGGCCATTGGTCAGCTTTCAGAAGGTAACTTACTGCGCGAACACTTATTTTTCGTGAATCACTTTCGTCAAGCATACAACTCAGATACAAGCGCAAAAAAGTACCATAAATCTTACAGGGAAATTCCACTATATATGAAAATTGATTATTCGTGAATAGCGGAGCAATGAAGTTATGCATTGTCGTCAGGTCTTCGAGCCTCTCTGAGTCACTAAGTGATGGTTAACTAGATTGTCCTATCTCAACCCTTTTCAGTTAAACTTTAAATGAGCTACTCAGAAAATAAAAATACGTTTTCTTATACACAAATATTGATCATCTTCTAGCCCACCGAGTCCAGTGCCCCACTTGGCAGCCTACAGAAAGGGAGCTTGGACATCAGCGGAGCAGTTGCGGAGATTCTTCCTGGACCAGGTACTGGAGGGAATGGTGGCCACGAGTCTATTCTGAGGCTTCATACCGCGAGTAATTATTTACCCTTCGAGATTGGAGTGCCAACGAGGGATGAAGCAGAGGGGTGGTTGACCGCAATAAAGGAGGCAGCACAGTCGGCTTCAGATAGGGTAGGTTTTGTATTACTATTTTGTACTATTCTTTTAATTTGTCTCAGCGGAAACGTTCGAGTGAATTACAAAAAGGAGAGAATCCTCGCAATGCTGCGAACTTCCGGCACTGGGATATCGCATTACGCATATACGAATAGCAATCGATATTGTTTTAAACAGTTCATCTGAAAGATGTTATTTCTCAATGAGCGTTTCCTGATAGCAAGAATTGCTAGGGAAAAAAAACATCCATGCGGTGTAGAGAATGCGCGATCCTGTTCCTAGAGGAAATATTTCACAAGAAAACTGTCAAAATTTGTCGTTTTTGACGGAAACTGTCAAAATCGTGTCCAAAAATAGTCCAAAACATGAGATGTGCTCTAGAAAACCATTAGAAAAATAATGAGATTTTGTGGTGAAAGTAGACGAGAAAATTATGAGATTTTCTAAAAGTCATGTAGATTGCACTGTCAGCAAGAAAAAGAAAGTTTTCATGGCTACTCGTACCAATCAGAATTTTGAATCGTCCAGATGTAAAGAGTGACCCCTTAGGTTTACCTACTTCATTAGGTCTACTTAATTAAATGTCACCTAATGAAACACAAACCACCCAAATTGATTAAAAGACGAGTTTTGCGAAAACCCTAGCTACGGTATATATTTAAAATACATTATCCACTAGTGTTAGCATTTGACTTCATCATGGGATAGTAATGAGATTCGGGAAAAAAAAAACATGAGAAGTCATCTGGAATCGTGAGAAGTATCAACATGGCTAGATAGGCTGTCAAGCTCGTTTGACCCATGGTTCCAAACAGGAACCGTGTCCCAATGTCTTCTGTAAAAATGACGCAAACGAGTAAGTCTGCTGCGGCTTTTTCAGTGATATTTCAGCCCTTCCCGGCAAGGGCCCTTGTCAGGTTCTAGCTGGAAAACCGACAAGCGTTTAGCTTACCATTTTTGGAAATAATAAATAAATACAAGATGTTCGTTTCTCTCAGCTACACCTGTCGAGTACCGTTGCCAAGAAATGTTGAACTGAAATCCCAGCTGACTGACCTTTCAATACCATCAACCAGGATTCTTAAGTTCATTTATTTTCAGAACAACATGGAGAGGAAAAAAGAGCGAACCTGGCGGGTGGCGAAGGAACTATCCGACCTCATTATCTACTGCCGTTCTGTGTCCTTTAACATTGAACGACTGAGGAAAGTTGGATGGATGGTCCATGAGATGTCCTCCTTCCCCGAAACGAAAGCGGCGGTGCTTCTGTGTCAAATGGAAGCCAAATTCTTCGTGTCGTACCATCAGGTTTGTTTATTTATCTTTTGAATACACTATATGAAGTCCAAAACACGGCAATGAACCTCGGGACGAGCGAGAAACGTCGCTCGAACGATGACTCAAATCCTGTCCAGTAAACGGAGTTCGTTGGGGACAGCTATGGTGACGCCTCCGGCTCTACGGCTCGGGACACGACGATTCTTCATCGACACATTAGTCATCAAGAGTATTAGTTTTGACGAAGCTTTTATGGAAGGTTAAATTCGCACGTGTGCCTTTTAAAGCACATAAGACATTTGTTTTGTTTATCTTTCCGCTGATTTATACTTGTCCTTTAGCTTATCTTCACATGAAATCACTGATTTACACACAAGTTACGTTTTCAAGTAAACCAGGTAGAGGGCTTATCGGCTGGTCTGATAAATCTTGTTGGACTCGTCAGGAAATTCAAACATGTCTAATCCAGGCTGCAATTTAGGCACTGCTTAGAGACAGAGATCGTTATGTTCACAAACCATCAGGTTAACCGCTGAACTTCTTCGGTGGTAGAAAGTGGGGACTGCTAGGATCCCCATCAACCAGGAATCCCTAGTAGGTGCAAGTTCATTAGCATGCTTTGATTACGTCCCTGCTCTTTGTAAACACCGTCCATCGGTACTACCGATTAATAACTAATTCAGTTCTATATATATCAAAGCAAACACTCTTCCTTCCCCTTAAACATTGATGTGAAAAAAGGCACAAACGAACTTTGCACAATATACCTTCTTACAGCCGTGGCTAGTAGGCTAACGACGCCATTAGCTCCGTTCAGAAAACAAGCGCGTAGGCCGAGTTTTGAACTCGCGCTTTAAACCCGTCTGACCGTTGTTTAATGTCTTAAAAGACCCCTCGCACTTACTCTGCCTTCTGCATCTTCCCTAGCTCCCTCTGGAATTAAATTTCAAAAATGTTCGCCATCGTTTCGCTTTTGTTTTTACTCAGACGAATTGTAGAATTTTAGCGCTTTAACCGAGCCGAGTTTGCAGTCAAGTAGCGCAGACTTCGTTCAAACTCTTTCAAAAATAAAGACATGAAAAGCTTTATGATTTTTTGTTTGTTTTGGAGGACTTGGCAGGCCATCCCGAGTTTGCGGCTCATTTTCTTTTAAACTACGTATTATTTCGGATATTCAGATTATTTATTAACACAAAAAAATAATACACTTCCTGGAACAAACTGGATGCCCGCCTACAAAAAAGGCCATGCGGCCTATGGGAACGAACAAACAAATAAGGAGTATTCAATAATACTCCTTTTTAGAAAAAAGTTCATGTATTTTGCGTCGAGTCTGAGGGAAGCGGGATGACTGGACGGTGTCGCTAAGCGTCAACATGAAAATCACTAATTTAACGGGGCAGGTACTGGTATTTTCGAAAAAAGATGTCTCTGAAACCGTTTTACCGTGAAAAGATTCTAATAGAGTTGCGACTTAATTGGCTAGCAGCCTCCTCGATCTTTACATCGTTGTTATTAACCGTCATCCTAGGGTCACGCGTTCAAGCTTGTAAAATCAGAATTCCGCAAGGAAGTCTATAAATGGTAACAAAATTGTTGGTCGTTGGAACGTCCTTACGGGTGATGCTATTAGTGTTGAATCGATGAGTAGTTTCGAGCAGAGCAGAATAACTCTACATAGTAATGCGTGAACTTTGAAAAAGTGACACACAGTCTAATCGCAGCGACACTAGCTCCTCTAGAGGACAAGAAAATCCCTACTGAAATTCAACCAGTCGTTAACGATCGCTGGCTCTGATCTGAGCCTCGTTTTTGTTGCAATAGCGCTGCCGCATCGCTGCTGCAACACTTCTTTGCTTTTGCATAATATGTGTTTTTGGATTCACTTTCTTCTTGGTTGAAGCGGCAGCGCTGCAGCATCTTGCAGAGAAGCACGGACTTGGTCGGGGAGCGATTCTCGAGAAGCGCTGCCGTCTTCCTCGGAAGCACTGCAGTGCAAAAACGGATGTAGAAAGAATCAGTCCGGAATCGGCCGAGAAGTGGGCCTGCAGCATGCAACAAAAACGAGGCTCTGATCCTCGGTGTTCACGTCAAACAAAGCGAGCTGGGCGTCGCTGCGACGGAGGCCCATTTTTGATGCATGGGAAGGATAAGTCTTCGCATTACTCTCTAGAGTTATTTTGCTCTGGTTTCGATTCAGAGCAAAACAACACTAGGAAGTAGCGCCAAGGCTTGAGTGACACACACTCGCAGAGCAGCGACACTAGCACCACTAGCGATAGAGAACATTCCTAGTGAAACTCAATCAGTCGTGCACCACCTCTGGCTCCAATAACTTCGTCAGTAAAAAAAAAAGATACAACCTCCCTTTTTCCACGATGTGTGCAGACCGCATCTTAGCTTTACCAGAAATTTCTAAACCCGCAAGTTTGTCTGGCCTTAAATGCCGCAAGCTTAATGGACGGTGCTACGACTATGGCTTGTTTGCAAAGCAGGGAAAGCATAGGTCTTGGTGCTACTCCCTATTGTTATTATGCTCTGTTTCGAGTGTACAATAGATAAGATTTCCGACTCTGCTCAGTATGCTTACTCTCAGCTTCTTAGAGTTCAAAGAGGTGAAAAGTTTTTTTGTTGCATCATATTATTATTGCTGCTGTCATTTTCAGGTGATGTTGAGTCGCATCTACCCCAAAGGTCAGCGCATTGACTCTTCTAATTACAGTCCAGTACCTGTTTGGAACGTCGGTTGTCAGATGGTGGCACTAAACTACCAGACCCCGGGTAAGCTTCTTTGTCCTGTTGGGTGTTCAAACTTTCCTTGCTTTCTTTATTATTTTTCCCTAAACGACTAAACTCATCCTCAGTATTGTTTGTTAAATGACTCGGAACGAAAAATAGGTTAAGTGATATTTCGACCCTTCTTGGCAATGGTCCTCTTCAGGTTGTGGGTCAGAGCAAAATAAACCTAGGGAGTAGCGCCAAGACTAGAGAAAAGTGACACACACTCGAATAGCAGCGACACTCGCACCACTAGTGATAGAGGACGTCCCTAATCGAACTCAATCAGTCATGCAGCAGCGCTGGCTCAGATAACTTTGTATTCTGAACTCAGCAAAAAAAGGTTTGTTGACTGAAACTTGACCAAGTCCAAAGCCGGGGTCGGAGCCGGGTCCGTTGATTGGAATAAAATATTAGCTGCACTAGAAAATTTCAAACTCTCAAGTTTGTCTCGCTTTAAATGTCCCGAACGTAGTGGGTGTCGCTACAAGTAAGGCCGTTTTCGATGCATTAGAAACGAACCTGCAGTAAATAAATGTAGTTTCTAGCACCTATAAGTATCCTATTCTAGGAATTATTTCTTAGAGATTGCTATAGGTGGAAATTAGTGCTGAGTTTCAGTTTTGACATGATTTTAACATTTTTTTCATAGACAAAGTCTTTTTTTTTTTTCAACTGGTACGTTGAGTTTGTGGCACTGAATTTTGCCACCGAAAAACGCGCATGGCCGTTTTTGTTTGTTCCAGGATCGTGACAGGCTTCTGACAAAGTAATCGCGCGGTCTTGAAAATCCTCATATCGGTATATTGGGTAGTAAGCTTCGAAAGTTTAAATTCAGTTCAGTTCAATTCGCTTTACTTTCCCAAAGATTCTTCCTTGAAAAAATGCATTGGAAATGTTAAAATAGTCACAGAGGTAGGCTACAGTCATATGAGAGTATATAGCATTGTTTGTTAATTTACATAATACTTTGTACGAGTTAAATACAGTTTGGTTTCATAAAAACTTTCATCGAAACAAAATGGTACTAAAAAATACATTCTATACAATTCACTCGTGATAAAATGTCAATTCGGTCGATTCAATCTAAAGTTTTCGCGAGAGTTCTTTGCGGTACAAAAGAGCAATGGTAGTGTCAAAAATAAGTGCTAGGATTTTCAACCATAAATAAAACAGTGCATGAGTTAAAAGCAATATAGTAATTTAAAATGAAGAGTTAAAAAGTTAAAAATTAAAAAAGAGTTAAAAATGAGAGTTACAATGATATATTTGCATACCTCTTCATTTCAGACAAGCCTATGCAGTTGAACCAGGCGCGATTCATGGCGAATGGCGGATGCGGTTACGTCTTGCGTCCAGAGTTCTTCTTCGCAAAAGAATACGACCCCTGTGATCAAACGACGTGGTGCGATATCGAGCCAGTGACCCTGAAATTGCGAGTGAGTTGCCCTCTTCCCCCCCCCCCCCCGTCCGATCAGCCGTACATTGTCTCTTCCAACTCTTCGGACTTCACTAATTACTTTGTGTGATCCCGTGAACCATCTTCGGTGCTCGGCGTTTTGTGTAGTAGAGACTCGTCTTAGCTATAATAACCTACTTCCGTAAATCCTGCATTCGTTTTTAAACCGGGAGACGCGAATTTAAGACGGTACTCTCTAACGTCCCTAACGATAACTGAGTGATTTTCGCACTTGCCCCATATAACTATTTCCGGTAAGTAAGATGGTCTCGACGATGTTTTAGGACAAGCTGGCTCGTCAGACAAACTGGCTATGAAAAGTTGTCCCCGTTTTTGCTAGAAGTCAGTGAGCGTGGATAAGAGCTTAAAACAGCATAAGTCGTTGATTATTTTAAAAGCAAAGCCGGTTTTAAAGGATTTGGCTATTTTATAAAAGTAGAACATAAAGAGCGTGTTCCATCCTACTTCCCGTAGTTACTACGCATGGCGTCACAAATTCTGGATTTTTGCCGTCAAGGCTGGAACGATTTTTCTATTTTCCCGCAGAATATCATGCCACGGGCGAATCCGACCAATCCCGATTCAGAGATCCGTAGTTACTACGCTACCGAGCATGGTAAGCAAATAGTTACTATTAGTTACTATTTCGAGAAGGTTGGAACGGTCAGCTTAGTAACTTTTGGTGAGGTTGGAACGGAAATATAACTAATAGTTACTATTGGTACGAGGGTGAAACACGCTCAAAATAACGCTTCGACTTACCAACTCACGCTGCAGTTTCGAGCTTGGACGCGTTTGCGGTCTAAAGTGTCACGCGGAGTCTACGTAGTGAAAAGACATAGTAGCTACTGTCTACTATACCTGGGCAAAATCGTTCAGGTTTGTGTCGGTTCAAATTAGTATATTTGCAACATATTAGGTTTAGAATACGCCTTTTAAAGTGTAACTACAAATATATCTTATTTGTTCCATCTGGTATTTGATACTGAAACCTTTAGACACATATAAGGGATTTTTGTATTTTTCTACCAAGGCTCTAGTAATGACAGTCAGAATGTGCGTTGCGTGTTCGACAACCCAAATTCATCCAGACGCGGAAATTCTTAATTTGAAAAAAAATGCCTGCATTTGCAGGATTAAAGACGCTAATTCCAGAAGGTCACGGCGGAAAAATGCAGGAGAATGATGTCTTGAAGGAATCGGCAATTTTTAGATTATTCTTCGACAATGGCTTACATTTGTACTTAAATAAATATTTCAAGCATAGAGGGACAAGCGCATGGAGTTGCAAGAAATGCGAAAGATTAGAAGGTCATTCGATGAAATCCTTTTTCGGTGGACAGCGGACAAACGGAGTAATGCATTTCTATCGCTTTTTTTTTCAGACCTATCTAAGTGAATACGTGATGTGTAATTAGGCTGTGGGTTCTTGGCCATTTTCGGTTGAACTTTAAGCTAGAGTTCAACACTCTGTCAGTCTCTTATTGCCAGATCAAATTACGTCTTTGAACCTCAGTGCACTACAGTAGCCTTTTCCCTTCTAGCCCCCCCCCCAACAGACACAGATTTTAAGTTTTTAAGTTGGCCAAGTATCTGCACCATCTGCCCCCTTGGACCAGTAATTGTTTCTTGGCTCAAAAGTTCAAGTGGTTGTGCCCGCTAAGATTGTTGATAATAGAGTGGAAGATTTCAAGCCTTCCGCTAGTATTTAATCTGTATTTATGTTTTTGCTCTGTTTAGTGTAAAATTTTGCCACGTGCGTTGTCTTTTTCTTATTGTTGTTGTTTTTTTCTCTTTTTTGTACTCCGTCACTACGGCTCCCTTCTGCATTGTTTCTCTTAACGGGTAATAAATTAAATTGATTGATTCAGATTGTTGATGTGTTTCCGTTCTTTAGATCATTGCTGCACGACACCTTCCAAAGTCGGGTCGTGGAGTTGTCAGCCCCTACGTGGAGGTGGAAATTGTCGGCTCAGAGCAAGACTGCGATCGATATGTTACCAGGACCATATGTGAGTATGCCTATCTTTTCCCTTCTGCTCTACCGAATGATAAAATATAGGTACACCTGCAAAACTTCAGGAGAATTCAATGAAAGGCTCTCACAGTATATCATTCGTTTGTCTTCGATCGTTCACTTATTTTTCTTTGACTCCGCCTTAGTCGAAAAGGAAATTAAAGAAAAAAATAATTTATTGGTTTATTCAGTGGCCAACAAGGGCCATATAAACTTTCAACCACAATAAAATAGCAAACAAGCCTATCTTTTCCCTTCTGCTCTACCGAATGATAAAATATAGGTATACCTGCAAAACTTCAGGAGAATTCAATGAAAGGCTCTCTCAGTATTTATTCATTTGTCTTCGATCGTTCACTTATTTTTCTTTGACTCCGCCTTAGTCGAAAAGGAAATTAAAGAAAAAATAATTTATTGGTTTATTCAGTGGCCAACAAGGGCCATATAAACTTTCAACCACAATAAAATAGCAAACAAGCCTATCTTTTCCCTTCTGCTCTACCGAATGATAAAATATAGGTATACCTGCAAAACTTCAGGAGAATTCAATGAAAGGCTCTCTCAGTATTTATTCATTTGTCTTCGATCGTTCACTTATTTTTCTTTGACTCCGCCTTAGTCGAAAAGGAAATTAAAGAAAAAAATAATTTATTGGTTTATTCAGTGGCCAACAAGGGCAGTAGTATATAATACCGGCTCCCACTCCACCCTCCCCCCAATTTCAAAACCCTATTTTAACATCAATTTCTTAAATTTTAACATCCTTTTTACCAAATTATCCCCCTCTTTAAGAACATTTTTATTTTCTTACTTCCAAAATAAAGGATACAAGAAATGAGAATATTACCCTTTACTACATATAAAATACTACAATATACTACTACTTCTTTTTTTTTTACATTTTTCATTTTTTATTCAAATATTACTGAGTAAACAGTTCTAAATCCACATATGTTTCTTTGTTCTTGTTTTCGCGTACAATAGGCTGCAAAACCAGATTTTTCTTTAAAAGTAATTCGTTAGCAATGGCATTATATTTCTGTGTTATAAACAAATCACATGGTTTGTCATTATGATTAATAACTACAACCAACTTATCACCATATTTTGTCTTAGCAATTCTCATTTTAACAATAGTATATTTCAGTCCTAGAACTAGTTCTTCTTTCCTGATTGTCTCATTGTATTTATTCATTCTGATTGTATTCAAGACTTCCTTTGTGGACTCCATTTATTAGGGGATGATTTTATTAAATAAAAATCCAGGCTCACAAACTCACATACATATTTTTATTGATAATACCTAATGTAGCTTTTCTTTCATAATATATAACACAGTAAACATTATATGGTACGGGTTGATTATCTTTCAACGTTAAACTTATTTCAATATCAGCAGTTGTTCCATTATAAATATTTGACTCGTGTTTGGAAACATCGAAACAGAATAGTGGATATACTTCTTTAAATTCTTCTATACTAACAACACTACCAGTATCAAATGCTAATTGTTTATAACCCAAATGTATGAACCTATTGTAAAGATTTGAGTATTTACATTTGTCATCGCTAAAATCACATTTAAGTGGTTCTTCGGGATATTTATCCCCATTAATTCTAAGTTCTATGTCTGTTAAATTCATATGATCAAACACCATATTATTCATTAATTGATTGTTATGCTTTTCATTTTTCTGTAGCATCACAACTACTTTTGTTGGATTGTTTCTCTCAGATATAACTTTCCAAGTGTGTTCCTTATTTTGACTAACATCGCTTTTATAAGTATTACATGCTTCCCACATCAGATTATGCTTTTTATCCTTAGCAAGACCCTTTTCTAATTCACTCATCATTTCGATACTAGGAGCTACAATAGGGATCTTCCAGGATAAATACTCGATTACTACTTTGAAATTAGTATTTCCATTTCTTATAATCATGTTGTTATCATCATTTCTTCTTAGAAATAATTTATGCGATGCACCTCTGAAGAATCGTTTGTTTCCTTTCAGAAATCCAAACAATTCTGATAATGGTAAATACATATTTACTAATTTACTGCTCTTTGTTCTGTTATATCTTTTTTCAAATCCTTTATTATAATTATTATTATTTCTCAAACTGGCTGTTCCACCCCCTGCTGCAGCCCCTGCAGTAAACGAAGCAATAACAGGATTAATTTCTTTTCCTTGATTATAATCCTTATACCAGAAATGATTTCTTGCTGCACTTCTAGAATAATCATCAGAGTAATCAATCAACTTTGTAACGGTAGTTGTAATACCAACATGATTAATTTTTTCAACCGATTCATCGTTTATTACATATTCAGCGGTACTGAATAAATTAAATCCATTGTTCGTCAAAGTAGCAATATCGGTTGCAGCTATATTATCTCCATTTTCTTTCACTATTCTTACACTAACATCAAGATAACTTTCACTTGGATAAAACCAGGAATCTAATTTCTTCGTTACGAATTCAAACTCTGATTTATTAGATACATTCACATCTGTTTCTCGAATTTCTTTAAATTCATATTTACCACTGTATCATCCACAAGCGGTTCATCAAAAATGTTCCATTGCGGACTGATAACTTTATTTACTGCCATTTATATAAGAAAGAAATTATTAAATAAAACTTATTTCAGAATCTTTAATCCATTACCAGTCATTAACGTTTTGATCAAGTCCTGACTTCTTTGATTTAAAATCCTTTTATTTGTACCGATAAGATCCTTCAGCGATTTTTTGTTTCCAATTACATCGATGAGTTCCTTCTTGTTGACATTGATCAGATCTTTCCCATATTCTATTGCTCTGTTTTTCAACAACTCAAATCTCGGTTTAATAATATTATTATACATTGACATAGCCCCATCTTTTATTTGTTTTGCTGACGTTTGAAATAACTGGGAATTAACAATGTTTTTGAATACACTACCGATTCCACTTCCATACTGCTTTTTATAAAGTAATCGCTTATTATTAATCAACATTTATAGGTAAATAATTTTATTTCACTGATCCTTTAAGCTTTTCTTAAATGCAGTACGTATCCAACGTTATCACCATTCAAATCGATAGGTCTTCCCAACTGATCAGTAATTGTCATTCTCAAGGAGTAAATAAAGTCTTTTGTATTAATAGGAAGGTAGATTAATTGTCTAGGATTCTCAACAATTTGACAACCCGGTTCTGTATTCGGAACAAATGTCCAAATGACATCTGATTTACTTTTGTTTACGATAGAACTGTTTACAAGAGAGCAGTGAATTTGAATTTTATCAACGCTTCTTGTTATATTCGGAAGCTTTGTACCTTCATTGATTTTCTTAGATATCTCACTATCCTTCTCAAATCCTAAAATCTGACACAAGTCACTATTAAATCTAAACACATATTTTTCTTGTAATAGTATGACAAATCTCATAGATGCTGGATTGGATGAAATTACAATAGGACATTTGTCTTTTGGGGTATCAAAATACTGACACAAAAAATAATTCAAACAATCATCGTTATACATCCCATTAGGAATAGTTACATTCATCCATTCTGTTGCATTATTATCTTCATCTTTCCTGTATTGAAATGTATTATTTCCAAATTTATCACTTATATTATGCCACGAATACCACAAAGTACACTGATTCAAACCTATTTCATAATCCCAATTACGATTCAATTCGATTGGTTGACTAAATGTTATATCAATGATACTTTCATTACCTTCAATGTTTAACAACACCATTTATTAGAAATATTTTTTATATATTGAATTGTAATATCTCTTCGTAAGAAATTTATTTCGCATTAACGAATCCAAAATATCAATAGCTTCATTTCTCACCTCGTCAGATGTATTTCCGTTTACTCTGCTACCTATCAAAGTGTATAATTTTGAAATCATTTCATCACAGTTCATAAATATTCCAGTTCCTTTTTGTTGAACTAAAAATGGGGAATTAGTTCGAATGCTGGTTAACCTCTCCTTGTATTCTCTTATAAATTCAAGGATTTCATCATAGCTAGAGTAACCTTTACCTTTTTTCCCGCCATAACTTTGACTTAGAGATGTCAAACGTTCTAGAGCCTCATCTATATCCGTATGATGCTTAATGTAATACGTAGGCATTTTAAAATAAGTATCAGTGCCACCCCGCGATTCTACATGTTTTAAATTAATCTGATTTAACAACTCTTGGGTAATATCTTTATTCATATCAACGGATAGTGGTCCTAAATCGGGAGAAGGTTCTAAAGCGGGTGCTCGACTCACTTCCTCTGAAGTAGTGGTCTGTAAAGCTGTTTTAAATGTATCACCTAATCTGAGAAACCGTCTTCTTGAATTATTATCACCTTCCTGTAGTTTATTAATTATCGTTTCAGCGTTCTCTTGTAATTTTTTGATGGTATCTTTAGTGTTTTCTTTTTGTGCTATAATAACTGGAGCGTTTAATTCTGAAGCATATTCCCGAAATCCTGCCTTCTCCATCTCATTTTGTTGAACCTTGCTTCTCTGAATTTCTCTGTTCTTCACTATATCCGATAACATATCACTCAAGCGTCTTGAATCCATTTATATACAAGTAATTTTATTTCATAATAAATTTTGAAAGTTCTTTTTCATAAAACCCTCCTTGAATTAATTCCCCACTTTTGTCAGATATTTCATAAGTAATGGGAATGGTAGGTCTGATGGTTGCTATCTGAAATACTTCATCCGTATAATTAGGTAAATATCCTTTATCAAAAACACTTTTTTCTTTTTTAATTCTGACTAAATCCCCTACTTTGACGTTTCCTGTGATTTTGTAGTCATCTACTGGAGGAAACAGAGCACTAAAAACCTTTTTCTGATTAACCTTTTTACTAGCATCAACTGGTTTCATTTGTATTGAACGGTGGTACGAGTTATTATAATTACTCACAAATAAAGGTAAAATATCAATCCAATTAGTAGTGCTATTGTGAGTGAAATATTTCCATAACTTTTCTTTTAGCGTTCTGTTGAATCGTTCTACAATTTGCGCTTTCAATTCGCTTTCAGATGCAAACCAGTGTATACCGTTATTTTTCAAAAAAGTTTGAACATTTCTCATCACAAATTCTTTACCTTTATCAGTTTGTAGTTTCTTAGGAATTCTTTCTTTAAATATAACACTGAATGCTTTTATTATTTCAGCACCCGTTTTGTCTTTCAGAGGAATACACCAAGCATATTTACTAAAGCAATCAATAACAGTTAAAATGTAATTTTTTTTATTATTTTCTTTTTTATATTTCTGCATGTCAACTAAATCAGCTTGCCATTGCTCATCAACATAGTGAACATACACTCGCCTCCTTTCAAAGTTATGATAGGAAGGTTTGTGTAACGTATACACATTCTCATTTTGCAACACATTTTTTATTTTATCCTTGGAAACCTTAACACCATTTTCTTTTAATTTTCTGTAAATATCATCCACACCTGAATAATTAGAATAATACGTCTTTAAAATATCTGTTTCTGCGTTGAGGTTTTTTTTTAAAAAGCGATTTTTCCTCGATCCGCAAATAACACAATTCCCTTTCAGCATTGGAACATTATTTTTTTGTGACACTGCCTTAAACATTGATTCAGTATCAGTGCTCTTTTTACATTTCATACAATAAATCTCCATTTATTAGAAAACAATTTTTATAAACGAAAAGCTACCAACTTCATTTTGCGCTTAATGTAGGAAATACAGTGAAGTCCACAGTTTAATTCATCTATATTTTGAACAGCAAGATTTTCATAAGCTATTTTTTTCTTTGAAGTTTTTAGATATTTAACTATTTCTTTTCCTGGAGGAATACCGAAAGAATCGAAAAATTCGACATAGGGGGATTCAGGTAGATTACAATAGGCAACCCAATGTGTTCCAGGCATTCCACGTTTGTCATAGTTGATTACACCACATTCCGAATCGTTTATATGTTTGGGTAGCGTATCTAAAGAGAAAACACCTCGAAACTGTGGTATACTCCCTAATGCATCCATAATATCAAAATTAGTTAGAGGTCCTACTTTACTTTTGCTTCTTTTTTGATGTCCCCGTTTTTTGACTTCCTAGGCCTTCCACGTACCCCATTACCGACAACTTTTTGTGTTCCAGGGAGTGTAAGCGCTCCACCTATGTTGACATCATCGTTTTTTTCCTTCCTAGGCCTTCCACGTACCCCATGACCGACAACTTTTTGTGTTCCAGGAAGTGTAAGCGCCCCACCTATGTTGACATCATCGCTTTCCTTCCCACGTAACCCATTACCCACAACTTTTTGTGTTCCAGGAAGTTTTAGCGCTCCACCTGTGTTGTTCATTTTATCCATAATTTTCTTACCAGCGAATGTACCCAAAGCAGCAGCACCACTTGTTAAAGCTGCCTTACCCAGGGTAATTGCTAGCGGTATTAAAAATGGAAGTAATCCACCCTTTTGAATCGCTTCTTTCATCTGTTTGTATGATACATCAATATCACAGCCCTTATTATTCATTTTACATGTTTCAATTTTATCAATTTGTCGTTTACTTAAAAGTAACTTAACTGGTTCTCGTTCATTTTGTCTACTATGACTAACACGTATCTGACATTTTTGTTTAGCACCAAAGCATTTCTTCAGCTTTCCTTTCTGAAGCTTTGACAAATAAACTGTATACTCCATTGTTTCAACCATTTATTATGGAATTAATTTATCTTATAAAATTTATTTACCAGCCATCATTTTTTCTATTCTGGTAACGAATGGTTTGTCAACAGGTTTTAGCTCTAGCTCTAGAAGCCTTTTTAAAATATTTACTACTGCTCTTTCAATATTATCGATACGAGTTTTTTGACCAGCAATCTTTCCTTCAATTATACCGTTATGGGTGTGTTGCCCAAGAAGCTTTTTGTCATAATCTAAAAGATTCATAGTTAACGTTGCTAAATTAACAGCATCATTTTTGTTTCTAGGGTTTTGAACATTTGTTATCAATTTGTTCTCAGCATCAATTTCTTTCTCATTAACTCGAATTATTTCTTTTACAAATAACCCTTTATCTTTGTTCCTTACCAACGAATTATCAGGAGAATCATCTATCGCAGTTAATCTGTTGATATCTTCGCTAAAGTATTGGTTTGCCCCCACTTGTTGTGCGGTAATTTCTTCTTTAAATTGATTCAAAATAATAGTCATAGATCTGAAACTAATAGCGTCCTGGTCAGCTTTCGCATCCCCTAACATAATAATTCTCTTATCTTGTAGGTTAATATTACCGTTGTCATCAGTAACTCTCTTTTCATTCGATTCGTTACTAACCTTTTTTCCAACACTACCAAATTTATTCATTTATTATAGAAATAAATTATCCGGTAAATTTTTCAAAGTTTTTCCTGTACTTAAGGGTTTTATCTTTTATTTTTAAATCTATGAAGAAAAAACCGTAGCCCTTGGTTGCAGTCTCGAATTGTTTCAGAAATTTTTCATCGTCTATACTGGATACATGGCTTTGTCTTATTAATTTTACTTCTTTTGGATTAGAACACTGAAAGAATGCAAAATAATTGCACTGAAGCCTTACCACCTTTGGCGTTTTATGATAGCTTTGAGACAAGTAAATAATTGAGGCATTTTTCTTTCTTCCTCTTATGAATAAATCTTCTATTTTCTTCTGGTCTTTTTCAGTGACAAAATCGTCAAAGATAATCAAGTTTTGGTACTCAGGGTCTAAGTCGTCAACATCGACAATATCATCAAGATTGTTACTTACTGTTAAGACTTTCGATTTGCATTGTGACTCCAAAGTGGTTAAATTGGTTATAAGGTCTTGATATTTATCTTCTTCAAGATCTTTAGCATACAAGTATATTCGGTTGAAACAAAGATATTCATAAATTAAATTCAAAAGAAGGTTAGTTTTCCCTGTTCCAGAACTACCACAAATTAAGAGTCTGAATGGCCACTGAGGTGCAAGGTTGTGCTTATTCTGATAAGTGTTCTTTTCACTAAAATCATAGACTTTGATTGGAGCCTTTTCATTCATTTATTTAGGAAGAATTTTTCATTATAAGATTTACTTGAGTATTTTAAGTATATACTTGGATTTATTAAGTAGGTACTTGAAGTTTTGAAGTGGGTACTTGAAGTTTTGAAGTAGGTACTTGATTTTTTGAAGTAGGTACTTGAAGTTTTTAAGTAGGTACTTGATTTTTTTAAGTAGGTACTTGATTTTTTTTAAGTAGGTACTTGAAGTTTTTAAGTAGGTACTTGAATTTAATGTTTATAACCTAAAGGTAAAGTGTGTATTTTATCGCTTGTTACTATCCTTTTATCATCCTTAGGATCTAACGCTTTTTTATTCTGTTCTTCTAGAAACATATTGTGCTTGTATGATCTTAAGTTATACTGGGTTATAGAAAGGTTTTCCGTTTTACCAAACAGTACATCCTTATAGTTTTGAATCGTAATTTTATCTTTAACGATATTGGTTTTTATTCCTTTCAGTTTTTTGCTAGCTTTTGAAGGGTCTTGGTTGTCCTTTAAATAAGCATATACCTTTGATCGTAATCCAACAAACTCTGTCATAACCTGTCCACCTAATTCATCTTTCATCATTCCTATCACTTTCTTATTTACACTAGGAAACCCATATGGATTATCTTTCGCATAATCAGATGTATCAAACCTCTCATTCAAATCCTGTTTGATATCTTGATAAAAATCTTCAGTTCTAATATCATATATGAAAGAATCAGTGTCCATATAACACAAATCAATTTTATCTCCATATTTAGGCTTCATATAATCATAATGGAATTCATACATCAATAACTTGGATAGTTCCAATACAGCAAAGCCGATATACATTGGTTTGTCTAATTTTATCTTTTCCTTTGACATTCTTGCTACTGAAAAGTTTTCACTGAATATTATTTCAGATTTAAAGTTGGATTTCTTTATTATTTTTTCTCTTGTTGCATCATCCGTTATTATTTCCATATCCGCTCGCTTCCTTACGTTTTCCATAGTTTTTCCAAAGCAAGCATTATTCATAAGCTTAAAGAAATCCTTTTCAAAATCATTTGTACCTTTAGTTCTAAGTGCTGTGTTGTGGTCTATATATCCGTTTAAGTAAGCACTTTCAGTGAATCCTAGTATTCTGTGTACTCTTTTCAATATCAAACCTTTTTTTAAATAGAATTCTAGATTCCTGTGGTGAACTACATAGTTGGTTTTATCTAATACTGTGGTACATAGCTTACCGTTAAAGTGTTCGGGTGCTAATGGTAAATCCTTGTGTAATTCGTGTAGTTCTTTTGGATATTCTAAGTCTACCTCATATATAGCACCCACATCTTGTCTCACCGACTTAATCGTAATCACCGACTTGATATGACTTTTCAGATGGTTGTAATACTCGATTGATTCATATTCATTCCTTTCTTTCAAATCATCCGGTATGGAAATGAATTGGAAATCATTCGCTGGTAAATCTTGTGACATTGCCCACCCATATAAATTATTTTTATCCAAATACACTAAATAATTAGATGGCTTATTCTTATTATAATCACTTGTATATTTATTATTTGCTTTTGCGTATCTTTTTATACATTGGGATACACCACCTCTTATTCCTTTTTCTATAAAGGTATACATGTCTTCCTTTGAGAATAACGGCAAGTCTACTTTCGAATGCTTTAGGAAAGCATCCCATGTTAATCCTGGAGCTGAGAAGTAATGAAGTGGATCCAGATCATAATTATGTATACAAACGTTCCTGAAATTCTCTACAACATCCGACAATATTAAAACATCACTTTTTAGGTACAACTTGGTATAATCAAGTAAAGTTTCACAGTTAAATTGCTTCCATATAGATACCGCTCTTTTATAATCACTTTTGTCAATACCTTTCCCCGTCAACCTAGAATAAAAGCTTTCTATTGGTGGTAACTTTGTACATTTCATTTTATCGAAACTATCTACGAATTCATAGGGATACACCCCTTTTTTAATTATTTCTTTGAATTCATCGTCATTTTTGAAGCTGTTAGATGTGTACTTGAAATTCTGTCTTAGATGATTACAAGGTACTTTGCAATCACATGTTGCTAAATTTGCTGATAGTTTGTCTAAAGATGAAGCCATAAATCTAATTGAATCTATAAACCGCATCTCATATTTTATTTCCGTATCCGCTTTTGTAATACTTATTGATTTCGAGAATGAGATGAAACTTTCTGCACTTTCAAAAATTCCGTTATCAGGTATCAATTCTCTAACAAATAAATGAGAATCATATTTTGATAAATTATGCATTACTACAGGGATATGCTTGGGAATCCTGTATTTCATATTACATTCAGCATGAGCAAAACCTCTATCTTCTCCTGTCATGTGGTCGTGATCAAAGTGAGGATTTTCAGTAATTTCAGTTGTACAGATGTGACAAGTCTTATTCATTAGATTTTTCCATTTTTCGGTAATTTCTGCATTGGTATAAGTATGGTTTCTTTGTCTGCTTTCATATTTGTTTGCAATTTCTGTGGATACTTTTGTAACGGTTTTAACAAAATGTTCTGCAGCGTCTTCACCGAAATAATCGTAGTATTTGTTCTGGTTTGTATCAAAGGAACAGCATACCTGAAATCCGTAAGCAAATGGTTTCTGTTTGGCCACTTTTATTGTTTTCTTTCCGTTTACCTGATTGTATTCTTCGTTATAAGACTCAAAGTCTGCTATTATGGAATAAGGTACTTTCGTTTGTTTTGCAATATTTTTATATTGTATACTTGAACCTTCAGGAGGCATTATAATATCAGGATCTTCGCAATTATTTTAACTCTCATGTTTTTCATATTGTTCTTCTTTTGTAAAATGCCTTCCGCAAAAAGTGCATAGGTATGTCTTTGTTTTATTTTTAGAGATTTGACTACCAACTAATCTGCTCAGATCCTTTACCAGTACATAATGATTATCGAAATATAATAAATTAATAACATGTTTAGCTGTTTTGCCATTGATTGTACTTTTTAGTATATGACTTCTGATAATTTTCTCTTTTTAAATTTGAAATAAACAAATCTTAATGTTGTATCTATTTTCAAATTTGTGTATATCTTTAGTATCCATTGGGAAGTTGGTAACCCCTTCGAAATCAAATTTGTTCTCATATTGTTTATATTTCGAAATTCTTTCCGGATGATCCTTAGCTGGATGTAGATTTGCTAAGATAGACCAAAGGAAACATTTCTGGTCGTTATTTTCAATATTCAAGCAAGCTCTTTTATTTTTTGCGAAATCTGGCAGTATTTTAAACGTTCCTCCCATGTAAGATTCTATTCGTGTCATCCTATAATCAATTCCTTCATACCGACTAAATTGTAGCCCAGATCGAGGGGTATTACTTAAAGAACTAAGTCTCTTGTTATTATCATTCAAATGATTATGAGTAAGAATGCTATTTTTATTTAAAATCCAAGAAGTACTGTTGTAAAATACTACTACTTCTTCATCATTTTCCTGTCTATAGAATATAACCCTGGTTACAAACTGAACTCTATATTGATAAAGTTCATTCATCCGCCGCTGTAAATCGGCGAAAGTAAAAGCAATAAGAGTATGTTCATCTCTTCCATTGCTTTCAACTGATACGTTTACAGTGAATATATTTTCACTTTCGCTAAAAATAGTAGGCTGCTGTTCTTCTTCCGTTCTAAATAAATGATCAGGAATTAATTTTTCTTCTTTGATTTTTTTCTTATTTATGAAGAGAGTTGATAAACCAATTGGTTTCTGTCTACTGTTATCACGTCTTTCTGTTTGATCTCTTATGATATCTCTATTTTTCTGTACGGAATCTTTATGTTTGGTAATAATATTATTATAGTATTCTCCAACTCTTTTTAGTACTTCTTCTCGGTTTCCGCGAGTTGATAGGTTCTTGTTTTTCAGAAATCTTTTTAATTGACTCGTATCTTTTTCTTTGTTATCATTGTATTCTTGTTTTAGTTTTGTAATGGTGATATTATTTTCTTTTATCTCATCTTCCAGAATGGTTCGTAATCTCGGTTCTGGTTTGTAGTCGGATGGTCTGTTCTTATTATGAGTTCTTTCGTTTCTGCGTTCAATTTTAATTTTATCTTCAGCTATCAAAATATACTTATTAAGATGGTTTATTATATTATTTGTTATTTCATGTTTCTTAGCTCCATTTGTTTTGATTTTATTAATTTTCGCATAAGTCCGCAGTTCATTATATGTGTATAGCGATAATCTTTGTATAACCGCTTTGTTGTTTGATATAACCTTTTTACAAAGCTGAATAACCTCTGCAGTATTCATCATTTAATAGGGGAACATTTTTATTAATAAATTTCCCCCGTCTGAGTTTTGTCAGCCGTAAAGAAAATCATTGAATTTCTATTACCTTACTACTCTGTGAGAAAAATGTGTACACGGGTTTCGCACATTCTTCACTACTCTTCATGTGACAAATGTGTGTGTGTACTGGAATCCCACTTTCTGTACTACTCTTCATGTGACAAATGTGTGTGTACTGGAATCCCACTTTCTGTACTACTCTTCATTTGACAAATGTGTGTGTACTGGAATCCCACTTTCTGTACTACTCTTCATGTGACAAAAATCATATATTTTTTTAAACTTTGACTCACAAGCTCGAAAAAAAGAGAATCATACTGTAAAAGTAGCCTAGATGGTGGGTGTGTGGAAATTCGAAAAAATCAAATAATTTTTCGAAACAATTTTATTATATAATAAATGGAAGAATTAGAAAAGAAAATGTATGTTTACCGTCGCAGTTACAAGTACTACAATCGTATAAGTAATAGCTTACTTGTATCCAAATTCCTCTTTTCGGCAGCAGGAATGTCTGCGTTTCTAGTGCTACCTTTAGCTTCTTTAAGTTTGGGTGCTGTTATCATCGAAATAATTGAAAAGCAGTTAAGCATTGCTGATAGAAAAGCAGAATTTAGGACAAATTACAATTTTTATACTGAGTTGTTCTCAATGCTTAAATGCGGACAATTAACAATTGAGGAGGTAATTCAGAGAGAAACAGAGATGCGTAAAACCTTTCGATTTTTTCCTCGCGAAAAATACATGAAACAAGTCCGTCTGAATGGCTATAAATATTGTAATAAATCTATAAAAAGTCAAGAGAAATTACCAAACATATAGTCTATTGCTATACTGAATATTGTTTCCTAACTGTCAAACAGATCTTTATTTCATACGCGCATTAATGAGCTGCGTCATTCAAAGGTCTCGCCGTCAATTTGGGATGTAATTACAGTCTCCGGCGTGACTAACACAATCTCATCTTAACTCGGAAACTTGTGCGAATTGAACAAGGACCCTTGGTGTAGTGGCTCAACGCTCGGCCGAACGTTGACTCATCACCATTCAGACCTTCGAATCCCACTGACCGCAGTTTCTGTTTGTCGATAGTGGGATGGTAATAAAAACTTGCGGGTTCCCCGTTCAGGGCCCCCCAGACTAAGGCCACATCACCACAAACACTACACCAATCGGGGTGTACCAACATCACACCTCTTAATTTTCAAAGTCTGGGGGTGTGGGGTTTTGCAAAAATATTTTATAAAGTTCAAAATCGGTAATCATCATATCATCATGCAAACTCAGTACTGCGTTTGTATCTATCGCATTTATATGATAAACGTGGTTGGTTTCTATTACCAGATGTTTCAAAGCGATTGGGATTTTTATTTAATAAAATCATCCCCTAATAAATGGAGTCCACAAAGGAAGTCTTGAATACAATCAGAATGAATAAATACAATGAGACAATCAGGAAAGAAGAACTAGTTCTAGGACTGAAATATACTATTGTTAAAATGAGAATTGCTAAGACAAAATATGGTGATAAGTTGGTTGTAGTTATTAATCATAATGACAAACCATGTGATTTGTTTATAACACAGAAATATAATGCCATTGCTAACGAATTACTTTTAAAGAAAAATCTGGTTTTGCAGCCTATTGTACGCGAAAACAAGAACAAAGAAACATATGTGGATTTAGAACTGTTTACTCAGTAATATTTGAATAAAAAATGAAAAATGTAAAAAAAAAAGAAGTAGTAGTATATTGTAGTATTTTATATGTAGTAAAGGGTAATATTCTCATTTCTTGTATCCTTTATTTTGGAAGTAAGAAAATAAAAATGTTCTTAAAGAGGGGGATAATTTGGTAAAAAGGATGTTAAAATTTAAGAAATTGATGTTAAAATGGGGTTTTGAAATTGGGGGGAGGGTGGAGTGGGAGCCGGTATTATATACTACTAAGGGCCATATAAACTTTCAACCACAATAAAATAGCAAACAAGCCTATCTTTTCCCTTCTGCTCTACCGAATGATAAAATATAGGTATACCTGCAAAACTTCAGGAGAATTCAATGAAAGGCTCTCTCAGTATTTATTCATTTGTCTTCGATCGTTCACTTATTTTTCTTTGACTCCGCCTTAGTCGAAAAGGAAATTAAAGAAAAAAATAATTTATTGGTTTATTCAGTGGCCAACAAGGGCCATATAAACTTTCAACCACAATAAAATAGCAAACAAGCCTATCTTTTCCCTTCTGCTCTACCGAATGATAAAATATAGGTATACCTGCAAAACTTCAGGAGAATTCAATGAAAGGCTCTCTCAGTATTTATTCATTTGTCTTCGATCGTTCACTTATTTTTCTTTGACTCCGCCTTAGTCGAAAAGGAAATTAAAGAAAAAAATAATTTATTGGTTTATTCAGTGGCCAACAAGGGCCATATAAACTTTCAACCACAATAAAATAGCAAACAAGCCTATCTTTTCCCTTCTGCTCTACCGAATGATAAAATATACGTATACCTGCAAAACTTCAGGAGAATTCAATGAAAGGCTCTCTCAGTATCTTATTCGTTTGTCTTCGATCGTTCACTTATTTTTCTTTGACTCCGCCTTAGTTGAAAAGGAAATTAAAGAAAAAATAATTTATTGGTTTATTCAGTGGCCAACAAGGGCCATATAAACTTTCAACCACAATAAAATAGCAAACAAGCCTATCTTTTCCCTTCTGCTCTACCGAATGATAAAATATAGGTATACCTGCAAAACTTCAGGAGAATTCAATGAAAGGCTCTCTCAGTATTTATTCATTTGTCTTCGATCGTTCACTTATTTTTCTTTGACTCCGCCTTAGCCGAAAAGGAAATTAAAGAAAAAAATAATTTATTGGTTTATTCAGTGGCCAACAAGGGCCATATAAACTTTCAACCACAATAAAATAGCAAACAAGCCTATCTTTTCCCTTCTGCTCTACCGAATGATAAAATATACGTATACCTGCAAAACTTCAGGACAATTCAATGAAAGGCTCTCTCAGTATCTTATTCGTTTGTCTTCGATCGTTCACTTATTTTTCTTTGACTCCGCCTTAGTTGAAAAGGAAATTAAAGAAAAAAATTATTTATTGGTTTATTCAGTGGCCAACAAGGGCCATATAAACTTTCAACCACAATAAAATAGCAAACAAGCCTATCTTTTCCCTTCTGCTCTACCGAATGATAAAATATAGGTATACCTGCAAAACTTCAGGAGAATTCAATGAAAGGCTCTCTCAGTATTTATTCATTCGTCTTCGATCGTTCACTTATTTTTCTTTGACTCCGCCTTAGTTGAAAAGGAAATTAAAGAAAAAAATAATTTATTGGTTTATTCAGTGGCCAACAAGGGCCATATAAACTTTCAACACAATAAAGTAGCAAACAAGCCTATCTTAAGAATTTAAATAAGAATTTAAAATTGAATCCCTTTCTTCCCGCCGCGAAAAACTATGCCGCAACTTTGGCTCATCCCTTCTCCAGCATCCCATGTACCGTTTATTCCTTCCCCCGCCCTTTGTTCCTGTAAGATCTCGTCCCCCCCCCCGAGAAGTGGCTGAAAAGGTTCCCAAACTGATCCCAATCTACTGTAACACTATGCGCTACAGTAGAAGCTTTGTGCCGAGCTTCGAAAGCAGTACAATGCTCTTTAGCATTGTTCTGCCTTGTTACCTTTTTTTTACTTTTAAATTATATGTTGACAATTTATTTTATCTTATTTATGACTTTATTTATGACTACAAAAACATCGTATTTGGGCCCTGCCCACGAGAGATATGTTTTGCTTTATTATTAAATAAATTGAAATAAATTGAAACTATATTTTCCCTTCTGCTCTACCGAATGATAAAATATATGTATACCTGCAAAAGTTCAGGAGAATTCAATGAAAGGCTCTCTCAGTATCTTATTCGTTTCTTTTCGATCGTTCACTTATTTTTCTTTGACTCCGCCTTAGTCGAAAAGGAAATTAAAGAAAAAAATAATTTATTGGTTTATTCAGTGGCCAACAAGGGCCATATAAACTTTCAACCACAATAAAGTAGCAAACAAGCCTATCTTAAGAATTTAAATAAGAATTTAAAATTGAATCCCTTTCTTCCCGCCGCGAAAAACTATGCCGCAACTTTGGCTCATCCCTTCTCCAGCATCCCATGTACCGTTCATTCCTTCCCCCACCCTTTGTTCCTGTAAGATCTCGTCCCCCCCCCCCCGAGAAGTGGCTGAAAAGGTTCCCAAACTGATCCCAATCTACTGTAACACTATGCGCTACAGTAGAAGCTTTGTGCCGAGCTTCGAAAGCAGTACAATGCTCTTTAGCATTGTTCTGCCTTGTTACCTTTTTTTTACTTTTAAATTATATGTTGACAATTTATTTTATCTTATTTATGACTTTATTTATGACTACAAAAACATCGTATTTGGGCCCTGCCCACGAGAGATATGTTTTGCTTTATTATTAAATAAATTGAAATAAATTGAAACTATATTTTCCCTTCTGCTCTACCGAATGATAAAATATATGTATACCTGCAAAAGTTCAGGAGAATTCAATGAAAGGCTCTCTCAGTATCTTATTCGTTTCTTTTCGATCGTTCACTTATTTTTCTTTGACTCCGCCTTAGTCGAAAAGGAAATTAAAGAAAAAAATAATTTATTGGTTTATTCAGTGGCCAACAAGGGCCATATAAACTTTCAACCACAATAAAGTAGCAAACAAGCCTATCTTAAGAATTTAAATAAGAATTTAAAATTGAATCCCTTTCTTCCCGCCGCGAAAAACTATGCCGCAACTTTGGCTCATCCCTTCTCCAGCATCCCATGTACCGTTCATTCCTTCCCCCACCCTTTGTTCCTGTAAGATCTCGTCCCCCCCCCCCCGAGAAGTGGCTGAAAAGGTTCCCAAACTGATCCCAATCTACTGTAACACTATGCGCTACAGTAGAAGCTTTGTGCCGAGCTTCGAAAGCAGTACAATGCTCTTTAGCATTGTTCTGCCTTGTTACCTTTTTTTTACTTTTAAATTATATGTTGACAATTTATTTTATCTTATTTATGACTTTATTTATGACTACAAAAACATCGTATTTGGGCCCTGCCCACGAGAGATATGTTTTGCTTTATTATTAAATAAATTGAAACTATATTTTCCCTTCTGCTCTACCGAATGATAAAATATATGTATACCTGCAAAAGTTCAGGAGAATTCAATGAAAGGCTCTCTTAGTATCTTATTCGTTTCTCTTCGATCGTTCACTTATTTTTCTTTGACTCCGCCTTAGTCGAAAAGGAAATAAAGAAAAAAATTATTTATTGGTTTATTCAGTGGCCAACAAGGCCCATATAAACTTTCAACCACAATAAAATAGCAAACAAGCCTATCTTTTCCCTTCTGCTCCACCGAATGATAAAATATAGGTATACCTGCAAAACTTCAGGAGAATTCAATGAAAGGCTCTCTCAGTATCTTATTCGTTTCTCTTCGATCGTTCACTTATTTTTCTTTGACTCCGCCTTAGTCGAAAAGGAAATAAAGAAAAAAATTATTTATTGGTTTATTCAGTGGCCAACAAGGCCCATATAAACTTTCAACCACAATAAAATAGCAAACAAGCCTATCTTTTCCCTTCTGCTCCACCGAATGACAAAATATAGGTATACCTGCAAAACTTCAGGAGAATTCAATGAAAGGCTCTCTCAGTATCTTATTCGTTTCTCTTCGATCGTTCACTTATTTTTCTTTGACTCCGCCTTGGTCGAAAAGGAAATAAAGAAAAAAATTATTTATTGGTTTATTCAGTGGCCAACAAGGCCCATATAAACTTTCAACCACAATAAAATAGCAAACAAGCCTATCTTTTCCCTTCTGCTCCACCGAATGATAAAATATAGGTATACCTGCAAAACTTCAGGAGAATTCAATGAAAGGCTCTCTCAGTATCTTATTCGTTTCTCTTCGATCGTTCACTTATTTTTCTTTGACTCCGCCTTGGTCGAAAAGGAAATAAAGAAAAAAATTATTTATTGGTTTATTCAGTGGCCAACAAGGCCCATATAAACTTTCAACCACAATAAAATAGCAAACAAGCCTATCTTTTCCCTTCTGCTCCACCGAATGACAAAATATAGGTATACCTGCAAAACTTCAGGAGAATTCAATGAAAGGCTCTCTCAGTATCTTATTCGTTTCTCTTCGATCGTTCACTTATTTTTCTTTGACTCCGCCTTAGTCGAAAAGGAAATAAAGAAAAAAATTATTTATTGGTTTATTCAGTGGCCAACAAGGCCCATATAAACTTTCAACCACAATAAAATAGCAAACAAGCCTATCTTTTCCCTTCTGCTCCACCGAATGATAAAATATAGGTATACCTGCAAAACTTCAGGAGAATTCAATGAAAGGCTCTCTCAGTATCTTATTCGTTTCTCTTCGATCGTTCACTTATTTTTCTTTGACTCCGCCTTAGTCGAAAAGGAAATAAAGAAAAAAATTATTTATTGGTTTATTCAGTGGCCAACAAGGCCCATATAAACTTTCAACCACAATAAAATAGCAAACAAGCCTATCTTTTCCCTTCTGCTCCACCGAATGACAAAATATAGGTATACCTGCAAAACTTCAGGAGAATTCAATGAAAGGCTCTCTCAGTATCTTATTCGTTTCTCTTCGATCGTTCACTTATTTTTCTTTGACTCCGCCTTGGTCGAAAAGGAAATAAAGAAAAAAATTATTTATTGGTTTATTCAGTGGCCAACAAGGCCCATATAAACTTTCAACCACAATAAAATAGCAAACAAGCCTATCTTTTCCCTTCTGCTCCACCGAATGATAAAATATAGGTATACCTGCAAAACTTCAGGAGAATTCAATGAAAGGCTCTCTCAGTATCTTATTCGTTTCTCTTCGATCGTTCACTTATTTTTCTTTGACTCCGCCTTAGTCGAAAAGGAAATAAAGAAAAAAATTATTTATTGGTTTATTCAGTGGCCAACAAGGCCCATATAAACTTTCAACCACAATAAAATAGCAAACAAGCCTATCTTTTCCCTTCTGCTCCACCGAATGACAAAATATAGGTATACCTGCAAAACTTCAGGAGAATTCAATGAAATCTCTCAGTATCTTATTCGTTTATCTTCGATCGTTCACTTATTTTTCTTTGACTCCGCCTTAGTCGGAAAGGAAATAAAGAAAAAAATTATTTATTGGTTTATTCAGTGGCCAACAAGGCCCATATAAACTTTCAACCACAATAAAATATCAAACACTAACAGCGATAAATTACAAAAGAAGAACTTCCCCAGTGACACCCAAACTGGAGAAAGATAAACTTTATTGTAGCCTACTTGTATAAACTCAGCTTATAAACAGCTCATATATTCGTCTAACTTATCTATAAGTCGTATAAGGTTTATATAGTGTTTTGTTTTCTTTGTGTTAATTCCTTTTTCTTTCTTTCAATTACTCCGCTCTTTCATTTGTTGTATAGCGGGCCTCAATCAATTATTATTATTATTATTATATAGCCTATAATTCATATATTAAACAATTGATAAAACGGATACATCATAATCAAAGAGAAAAGAAAGAAAGCATTACTATCACTGGAAATAAAACAAAATACATGGACAAGGAGCAGGGGCAGCAATTCTAACATTCTCTTTTAATATTTAGATTTGCACCTGTTTTTTATTTATATATTATACATGAGATGAATTGTAGGTAAATGCTCCTTGAGCGCAGATTGACTGGGAACCATATATTCAAACAGTGGATAAAACGGACACGTCAGCTTGTGGAAGAACCGATTCGCTGATGAAATTCGGGTACGAATGCCTCCATTATAAAACGCATGGGCATATTCTCCCAGAATATGAAGAAATCACCGAGAATCGTCGGATGACGCGCTCAAATACTGAAGCTGGGAAGCGAGAATTAAAACAACCACCCGTCAATGCATCAACAAGTTTGTACCTTATTTCGTTCAACACTAAAATGACGCTCTAAAAACATGAATAAATAACGATAGGCCTACAGACGATCCTAGAAGACTGAAAACTGCTACGATAACGCCAATCCCCCAAAAAACAGTCTCCAAAGTCAGTCAGTGACCTCATATCTGTTACGTCGGTTTTCTCAAAAATCTTTGAGAGTTTTATCTGTAAGTGGTTACGCGAACAGATTGGAACTAAAATTGACCCTAGACGATACGGATTCCTTCCCGGATTCAGTACACACTGTAAAAAGTTTCTCCGTATAAAGATTAGAGTTAACTGCAGTATTTGCTACTCGGATTCATCTTATCTGTATTTGGTATTAATCTTATCTGCGTAGAGATAAGGATAATCCGAGTAGCAAATACTGCAGTTAACTTCAATCTTTATTCGGAAAAACTGTTTACAGTGCAGTCCATTACCTTGTCAAGTTTCTGCATGACATACTTGCCCACCTTGAGAATGATGGAGCTTTCGTAGACTGCATCATAGCTGATTTCATCAAGGCCTTCGACTACCTCGACCATCTCACAGTCATTACCGAAGCCGAGACAATGGGAGCTACAAAGTTTCTAATTCGGATGTTGGTGTAACGGATGTTCGTAATACTTGTATGTAATGGTCAGCAAGTCACAACTCCCTTGGTATACGTCACCACGAGTAAGATTTAGATGACGAGTGCTAGATTTATGGTCTCGCGGATTTAGCAAGATCGCTAAATATCTTCAGACTCAGAGTAAACAATATTGGCACAAGTTTTAGCAAGATTGCAAATGTTAGCAATCTTGCAAATATCTAGCAAGATCGCTAAATATATTCAGACTCAGAGTAAGCAAAATTGGCACAAGTTTTAACAAGATTGCAAGTATTTAGCAAGATCGCTAATTCCCTAACCGGGATCACGGAAAGTTATATAAACCGGGAGTTGGGACTCGCGGAGTTAGTTTTGAGTTGGAGTTCTTCGTAAGTGAGTCTTTCGGAAGTGAGTTATTCGTCAGTGTTATCTACTCGTCGGTGTTAGTCTTCGTCTTGGTCTACAGTATCCAGTGTTAGTACGACTCCAGTTAAAGTGCAACTGAAGAGCAGATGTCGACATACAGTGAGGATTATTATTAGTAAGCGATATCAGGCTTAGTATTTAGGAGTGGAATAGTAACACCGTTTAAAGGTAAAATAAACATTCATTTATAAATCAACCTGTGTTGTATATAGCTCTACCACCGAAGGTAAAGAACCGCAATACACCGCCTCCGCGCTACCATTGTATACCCACGTATACCCTTAAAGTTTCTTTACCGCTACATTGGCAAGTTTTCTTTCTGAGAGGCAGCATCTGTGCGGTTTCAGGACGGGGAAGTGTCTGAACTTCTAGCGATTACTTGTGGAGCTCATCAAGGAACGAGAATTGGACCGATGGCCTTCTTAATGGTCATACACAGGTTGATGGTCGATTTTCAGTATCGAAACAAGTTCGCTGATGACCTCTCACTTTCTGCAATGAGGCTTCTATCAGACTCTCCGACATCGACTCCTGTCAAACGTGTCCTTGGCGAGCTAAGGTCACAATCTGATCAGTTTAAACTCGGTATCAGCCATGAAAAGAGCACCACCCTCCGCATCAGTTTTATGAAACGAGGATTACCACCCATTGAGGAAGACCATCTATCATCGAGTAAATCCGTCAGAATCCTAGGTGTCAGGTTTACTGACGATTTACGCTGGCATAGCCATGTGGATACATAACAGGCAAAGGCTCCGCTCTCTTGAACGCTTTTAGTTACTTGCGACGATTTGGACTCTCAATTGAGTCACTTCTAAGCTGTTAGAAGACTTGCGTCCGGCCTGTAACCGAGTACGCTTGTAGTCCACGACATGCCTCTCTAACTATTGAACAGAGTGGCAAAATTGAGTCAATACAAAAACGGGTGTGCAAAATTATTGTTGGTACACTGACTACAATACAAGACTTTCAAAATTGAGTCTGATGACACTGAGCCAGCGAAGACTTCAGCTCTTGATGAATTTTGGAATGACTCTGTTGAATTCCGATCATCATCGTGAAATACTTCCAAGTTATCAAAGCAGCAGACAAGAGAAAATAACCCGGGGATCAAAAAATCTCAAACACCAACTATTAGAAATGCCTCCAGCTGCTTTGTCTTTCGTGCCGTTTTTCGTGAAACATTTTGAGGTATTGTTGACCTAGGCTAATTGTATATCTCGTCATTTTATAATTGTAGATATATAGTTACCGATTAGTTTAATATTTTATGAATTGATGACTTTTTATTTAGATTTATTTATAGGAGTATATTTATATGTATACGTATCGTTTCAATGTAACCGCCATAAGTCAGTGATAAATCAAAAAGGGTTATTATTTTCGTTGACGTCCTCTGCTATTCGTTGTAAAAGAATATTTGGAGAATATAATGGATTTGAATTTGAAATATTATGAAAATTTGATAACCTTGTTTTAGCGTTTTAACATATATCTAGCATAGTTTATTTTAATTAAATTGACAAATCAGTTGCATAATAACTAATCTAATTATTTCTTCTGTCCTCTAGTGTATTATAATCTTGTCGTCAGCATATATGCTATGCAATGAATAATTTGGTATAAATAAACGATTGATTGATTGAAACGAACTGGGCTGGCTCAATCTCACGGAGATCTTGAAGCACTTTCAGATGGAGCCACCACTCCAGTCCTCATACCAACACCAAATTTAAGGAGTGGTCATCACCAGATGACCCCACCGAACCGTACCACCCCAACCGTATATAATTAAGATCCCGAAGCACTTTCAGATGGAGCCATCACTCCAGTCCTCATACCATCATCAAATTTAAGGAGTGGTCATCACCAGATGACCCCACCGAATCGTACCACCCCAACCGTATATAATTACCATTTTTTCTATCCTGAATACGGAAAATTTTCCAAATATCACTTGTGAATTAAAGCTTCTGCAACAAAAGTATTCTCCGCAGAAAATCTTTGTATAACCCTTTGCCAATTACAAAAACTCCAGATCTTGCCCTCTTTATTTCCTGGTGTCGTACATCCAAATCCAGGGTAAATATTCGGTTTGTTTGATAAATTTAGCAGATATAACCGGAAAATACTGTAATTAATTCAGGAGCACCACCACAGACGCTTTGAGTAAGGCTGGTTATGGTGTGGCTGAGCACTTAAGGCGTATTCTCTCCGTTCCCTGAGGACTCCTCGGGGAACGGCGAGAATAGAGGGAGTCAGTCCACGCGGACTCCGCGTACGGAAAACAACGAGAAGACGGCGATTGTTCCCAAAATGGATTTTGCTCTAAAAATAAATATTGAGTTGACGAAATTAGTCATGGTCCACTTTATGTTGGTTTTGTTTATACTGATTTGATTTCTTAAATAAATTTACATTCCACCAACACCAGCAAAAATTGATTCCCCTCTGAATCTGAAAGGGAGTCGGTTTTGAAGATGGTAATGATAATTGAAGCATTCCCCGTCCGTGGAGGCTCGCGAGAATACGGGGAGTGGGTTAACAAAAACGTGTTCACTCCTCAAGTGGAATCCTCGGGGAACGGCGAGAATATGCCTTTAGATGCTTCGCGCTAAATCGAAAAACGAAACTGCAATTTTCATCTGCGATTACAGGTTCGTTTCTTCCTCAACGTTGTCCCTGACGCTTGGCACCCTGACGAGGACCCTTGCCAAGAAGGACCGAAATATCGCTGCCAAAGCATCGTAGCTGCCGTATCCGTTTTATACATTGCTGCAAACCATGCAGTGTCATTCAGAGGCTTCAAATCCCGCCATAGGAGAACTTTGTATCTATGTATAAGTGTAATAGGGTTTGTGTAAGGTTTAATGTATCAGGCATAAAAATGTATAAGGTTTATGCGTTTATGTTGACCTTTTTTTCAACAGCCGACAATGGTCTGAATCCTAAGTGGGACCACGAGTGCGAGTTCACAGTAGTCAACCCGGAGTTGGCTTTTATTCGATTCTGCGTCTATGATGTTGACATGTTCGGGGACCCCAACTTCCTGGCTCAAGCTACGTACCCTGTAAGTGATTGCAAGTGTATTTCCTAGATGGCACATGATGCCTTTTGTTTTCGGAATGGTCTGAAATACTAATCCGACTTGACGCGTAAAACTTATCACCAGAACAACCTGAAAACTGAAGAAATCGTTAAGATAATAATAATGTACTTTATTTCTTTAATATCTTGTATTATACACGCTAGCACTGGATTGTCATTCACGCAATTAACATATGACAATTACATTAAGTAGATATTTGATCTACACGTACAACTTGAAAATATAATTTGACTTAGCTAGAATTAAAATATTGGGTAAAATAGGGTAGAAAAGATTTCAGGTAATGATCTGTCCAGTTTATGGGTGGTCTTTCTAGTCTCTGGGAATCAGCGTCCCTCTGTCTCTGTCGCGTGTTAGACCTGATATTTGCTGCAGTCTCAAACCATCAGATAGATCACCCATCTCCATTCTTCCGCTATTCCGGAATAACAATAAAAATTATCCGCATGAAAGATATTTTTGACTCGTAGTGCCTCAGTTTTGGAATCCTCAGTTTTAATCCGATCGTCACTCTTCTAGTCTTCTAACAGCTGATGCATCACTCTTTTGAGTGAGTATTTTTGCAACTGGCTCAAAAGACGAAGTTATCAAAAGCAGAGTTAGTAAATAAAAGAAACAAAGAACTGCGAGGCATCACTTCTAGTTCAAAAATTTGGTGAAAATCTCGCATGGACATTTCGATACTGCCATACGTACAGAACATGTACAGTAAAGGTATGATTTTTTGAAGAATTTGACCTAAATTCTTACCTCTAAAACAGTTAAATGGGAAAAATGGGAGTGACAAAGTCTTTGAGAGCTGTTTCAGCTTTCTTTTCCTGTAAAAGATGAAATCTTAAAAGTTAACTTCCGGAATCGAGGTTAAAATCGGAAAATAACATCGAGAGCAATGTTATTTCTAAGTTTCATGCCGGATTGAAACTGACCTTGTTTCCAACTCTCAGAACGAATCAGCAAACGATGGGTAGGGATGTCCTAGGTAACCTAGGGCTGAGGCAACACTCTTTCTTTCCAAATAAAATAAACGTAAACTTCTCAGTAGTATTTACAAAAGTCTCTTCAATTCAGCAAGATGTTAAAAGGGTTGATGTAGAGCGTGTTCCACCCTACTTACCGTAGTTACTACGCATGACATCACAAATTCTGGCACGCTTACTACGCTCCCGAGCGTGGTAAGCAAATAGTTACTATCTCGAGATGGTTAGAACGGTCAGCATAGTAACTTTTCACGGGGTTGGAACGAATATAGTAAGTAATAGTTACTATTGTTAGAAGGGTGGAACACGCTCCTTGTGGTTTGTGACCCGGAAACATGAACCAGCGTCTGCCGAACCAGTATCATCCAGGTAACAAAAATGTTAGGTCACTAATTAGTGTTTTTACGACTCAAGCGATCCTTGCCCGGTCGACGTTTCTTCGACGATTCAAGCAAACTTCGAACTTACTAGCTCACGAAGTTCGACGCTCAGAGTTTGAAGGACAAAGAAACTATGGCCGGCGATCGAAAACGGTATTTAAACAGAGACCTTTGAGTCTAAAGGTAACTTGAAAGTTCGATCAGAAACGCAACTAATTAAATGAGGCACGAGACACAACAAACGAAACTTGAAATAGTCTGTGTGCGGCTTTGATACTATTTTTGCAACAAAGCCAACATACTAAGATATAAAAAGTCACATTCTATCGCTTTTATTAGATTTTATTTTCCTTAATTTTGTTTTGCGCTCTTTAATGTACATAAGGATTTGCTAGGTTTGAATTGCATCGAGGGTGTTCCACCCGTCTAACAATAGTAACTATTAGTTACTACGTTCCGACCTCGTGAAAACTTACTGCGCTGACCGTTCCAACCTTCTCAAAAACACCTTCCGTGTGTAGACTAGCCATTCTGAGCTCACAGGTTAATATAATTTTTTTAATATAATTTTAATTTAACATTCTAATTTAATTTTTTGTCTAATGTAACACGTTAGTGTAATTAATATAACTTTCTTACGCAGCCTAACATGTTTTTTTTTTATTTATTTTTCAGTGTCAGTGTCTGCGCGGTGGTTACCGAAGTGTTCAACTGCGGAATTCACACAGTGAAGAATTGGAGCTGGCAACACTGCTCGTGCATTTGGATATCTCTGTAGCAAAGGTAGAGGATTTTGATCTTATTTTGAGCAAAATTTGATGTGAAATACTGACGTCGAATACCGGCAGCAGAAATAATATATTGCCGCTAGCCTATAGCCTGGCCTACTATTGTGATCATTAATATTGTTTATTTCTCTCTAGATACACTAGTGTGAGCTCTTCGCCTAACGAACTCTCAACCCTTAGTACTCTATAAGGCTTCCATTTATTAACTGACTCACGTAACAAAACAAATTCTGGTTTGACCAATCAAGAGGTTCGGTTATTTCTTTCTTAGGGGTCGGGAACTTCGGTAGCGTGACATTTTTAATGGAAGGAAACTTCAACACAAGTCACCTCGTGACAACCAGATGAGTTAAAAAGTAAATAAAATAGACAGATATTCCTTGAGCCCAAGCTGACTTTGAAACATATATTCAAAAAAATGCATAAAATGGGATACATCAGCTACGATGCTTTAGCAGCGATATTTCTGCCCTTCTTGGCAACTGTCCTCGTCAGGCTGCAGCAAGGCTGTATCCAGGGGGGGGGGGGGTAGGGGGTTGCCCCCCCCCCCCCCCCGAAACATACAAAAATAGTAATTTGTATAGGCTTTTCCCTTTGATCTATGTCTTTTTTGTACTTTTTTGTCCGACCCGCAGGCAACCCCCCCCGAAAAAAATTCCTGGATACGGGCCTGGGCTGCAGGTTTGTCAATGTGTAATTAGTGATTACAGGTTTGTTTCCTTACCCATTGACAGCCGGACCAAGACCCTTGCCAAGAAGGGCCGAAATATTGCTGCTGGAGCATCGTAGCTGACGTATCGGTTTTATGCATTATTTGAATATAATAAAATAGACGACAGAAAATTATATCACTATCAGTTTAGGGGCTAGCCATCATGGTGCTTTCGAATACCCTTCCCCGGATTTCCACAGGTACCCATTTGGAGCTCGATGGATTTTGGCTTGCCTTGCATGGTTACGCCAGAAACCCCCACCACAAACCAAACTGTAGGCGCAACCGAGACCCGAACCAGCGACCCTTCGCTTGGGAGTTCGGCGCGCGAACCATGAGATATGACATAGCGCACAACAGCTTAGCGGATAAACCTTTTCTTTTTGGAAAATTTGGCTGAATGTTAGGAAGATGAATAAGTCAATTTATTTACTTCGTGATAATACACGGGAGGCAATTATTTTTTCAACTTCGTTTTTTTTACTGGACAAGTGTTTCTCACGAAATCCGGTCTAAACCGCCACTATGGTAAAAATGACGCCGAGTCTTTATGTGAACTTAATTGTCTTGCCGCACCAGTAGGTCGCTCGAAATCCGGCCGACACCGGAAAAAGTTGTTAAAATTTTCGCTTTAGAGGTGAAGAGACATGCTAAATCCGTATCTGGACTGCACTTTCTTGCCGGACAAGTAGAATGCGGCCAAAACCGATATTCGGTTAAATGAAATAATAGACATCCTGAATCCGCTTTTGAACTGTTTGTTTTGCTTGATAGTAGTTCGCACGGACTTCAGCTAAAAGTGGAAATTTGATAAAAGTAAAAGATTATTTTAAAGTCGATTAGAGATGTCATGTAGGTGTAAATATATTTACTGAGTCCATACCTGAATTTGGCTTTCTCACCGGTTTACAGGTTAGGCCGTAATCCGTAGAGATACCACTGCGGCATCATTTATTGTACATTTACTAGCGGTTGGTTAGCGAAAATGTTTATTGGGTCTAGCAAAAGCTAGGTGAAGAAATCTAGAATAAATAAACTAGAATGTCATGAGCATACCATAATACCATAACCTGGCTAACCAATTTGACAAAATCCTAGGCTCTATGTTGGTGATGATGAAAGTGAGATGACTTTTTCAGACACCACGATCAGTTACCACGGTATCTGGCCAGATATCATGATAACTGCAAAAACGACTTTAAAAATGACAGCGAGAATGAGCAATCGTATCTGACTCATCAGTTTTGAGTAATTTTTGTCCTACAGTTTTTTTTGTTGTTCTGCTTTCATTGCAAAGAAAGGATCCTGGAGTTGTATTTAACCTAACTCTGTGTTTTTTTAGGAAGAAGATGCGCTGCTGTTAAAACTGCGTGATCTGCTGTCAGAAGAGCGACGGAAGGCAACTGAAGCTGAAGAGCGAGGCGACGAGACGGCAGCACTAGCGGCCAAAGAGGAATTCCGGAAAATTGAATCTCGAATCATTCCACTCATGGAAAAGAAAAGGTATTAGGATTCAGTTCAACTTTAAGGGAAACTTTTTTCTTTTCAAACGACTATTTCACCTCATGCCGCCTATTGAAATGCTCCCATTTCAATAAAACGTGATGGAGGGGAAGAGGGGATTCAGAGGTCCAACGGAGTGTGGGGGGGGGGGGATACCGGATTTTTCCAAAAATGATCAGATTTGAGTGAAACTTGATAGATGGTATAAAAGCAGATGCTTTTTAGATGATCCATTTTTGAGTCCGAACCAGATTCGACCACGGTAGGGGAAGATGGAAGGAGTACGGAAATGGTGTAACACGTCTAGGGGTCGAACGAGTGGATTTATTGGGCTGAAACTTGGAAGATTGAACAGTCGTGCGCATATGCTGCACATCATACGAGATTATGCAGGAACTGCTCAGAAGTGAGTGAAACTAAATAAAAAAAAAAAAAAAATGCCGCCTTAGTTATTATCCTCTTAGTACATTTTCTGTTTTCCTAGTGATTTGTTTTTATTCCATTACATTACACCCTAATAAGTGGAGAAACATCAAGAGCATGTTCCACCCTACTTACCGCAGTTACTACGCGTGACGTCCCGTATCTTGGCTGCTTGGCGTCAAGGCTGGAACAAATTTTCCTATTTTTGGCAAAATATCGTGCCACGGGCTCATCCAGCCCATGTTTTTTGGGGGGTTTTTCGGCTCTTCCTGGCAATCCTTGTAACGCATTGCATTTCGTGCATAACGTTTGTCGCGACATGAGAGAACATCCCAAGTGTTGTCCGTCATCTGTTGAAACCGCGCTTCCTTGTGTTGTCTGTTATAAAACTTGTGACAGTGTGGATACCACTGCTTAAGATTAACCCAGTCTGAGGTACATTAAATGACCCCTCTTGCCTATTCTGCCTTTTGTATTCTCCTTAGCTCCCTTATGGGATTACGAGCTTCTGAAATCCGGGCCTTTCGCCAGTATTTCGTTTACTATCTTCGACTTTTTAGTGCTCATTCGGCTTAGACGAGTTTTGACAGTTACGCAACGCGGTGACGCAAGGTTCGCCATAACTCTTTCACACATAACGACATGAGAAGCTTCAAAATATTGTTTTTATTTTGGAAAACTGGTAGACTCCCAGATCTCCCTTATATTCGGATTTCTTTTATTTCGCATGATTTATTCCACTTTTTAACCACGGAGCGTTCAATTTTCAAATAGTTTGCGTCCAGCCGCCGCGTCGGAGAGCAGGAAAGCTGGATACAGTTGACAGGCGTTAACAATAAAATCGCTAGCTTCACGTGGCAAGTAAAGATGTTTTCGAAACCAATATTTCTAAGCCATTTCTAGTAACAGTTGTGCTTTGAATGAAGTATTATGTACTACTACATATCAGTACATCCAACTTGTTCGTACAACTACACAGGCTACACATTTTTAATCTGGTTTTTCCTATTTTAGGCGAAGAGAAGCTAAAACGAGTCTCAGTAGCCACAACGTGTCAACACGTAGCATATCCAACACTAGCACGTCTAGTGCCAACTAGTCGAAACTATTAAGTGACCTGCCAACTATATCGTAAGTGCCGTTACTTGTCCAGAGGGAAGAAACTGCTGTGCAGCCTTCTGGTCAGATGCTGATTTCACACGAAGCGGAAGCCTTTCAGACCCAAGCCTGCCTAGGTGAATAAGTGATCCTTATCGAGATGGACGTGTTTCAGCCCTTTTCGGCGAACCTTTAAAGCACACAGGCAGCGTTGCCACTTTTCGGAACCTGTGACTTTTTGCCTAAAAAACCTGTAACATCCTGGCGCCTACGAAGCTGGGTACTTTATAACAACTATTAACGAGAAATCTCGCTTTATCATCTTCGTAATTGCATGCCTCAACTTTTTTATTAATTTTTGTATTTACTGGTTAGGAACCGGTCGCGGAATTCTGGCTCGCTTTGCCTGAGACGTCGAAAATCTGTGACAAATCGCAGAATTGTGCGACCGGTGGCAACACTGTAGGCCTACACATCGCTTTGTATCTTTCAGCTGATTTATACTTGGCCATTAGCTTATCTTAAAACGGAATGTTACACAAAAAGCATTCCCTAGTAGTCCTTGTAAAAGGGTTATGGGTCGGTCTGACTTTTGTGGGGCTCTTCGGCGGTAATTTGAAATATCTGTGATACAGGCTGCGATTTTTTCCACTACTTATAATGCACAATAAGACTTATAATGCACAATAAGTAGCTGACCAGAACATGCCCGTTTCTGTTTGCCTCGCTAAAAACTTGTTGGGAAACCTGCGATATTTAGGGGTAAGAAGACATGCTGAACATCCATATGAAAACCATTTTCTCTTCAGACTATTAGCTCGCGCGCAATCCGGCCGAAACCGGAAAATTTGTTAAAAGCAAAAGTTTTATTTAAAGTTGCTTAGATGTCCGACTTTGAAACATATTTTCCAATAATGCACAAAACCCATACGTCAGCTACGATGCTTTGGCTGTCAAAGCATCGTAGCTGACGTATCCGTTTTATGCATTATTTGAATATAGGTCCGATTTAGGGGCACTGAATCCGCTTTTGACAATCATTTTCTACCCGGACGTATAGTTCGCGCGGATTCTGTATGAAACCGGAAAATTTGTTAAAAGTTAAAGTTTTATCTGAAGTTGATTAGATGTTTGATATGGAGGTAAGGAGATACGCTGATTCTTTTTTTAGCTTTAGTTTTTGCCGGACAAGTAGTTCGCCCGGAATTTTGGCAGAAGTAAGGCAGGAAGATTTACCAGTATCGTCAAAGTAAAAATGACGTATAGCCCAAGGATCAATACACTAGAGATGGGTGAATTCGGATTCCAAACCCTCAATCTTACGAATCCGCTAAAAATTCTAGACTACATCCTTCCGGTTACCGTTTTCCCAATTTTTACACAGTGGGCTTAGGCAATCCATTTTTCTGGTCTCCACCACCAACCATCCTCAGTAACCTATCATGTTAACTGATTACCTTAGATATCAGTGCTTTTTTTCACCTCTGATTTTTTAACTATAACATGTGTACATGATTTGATTTTTGTTAAGGTCGGATTTGAATCCGGATTCGATTCCGGATTCGAATCCTCGGCCTGAAATGGTGGAATCGGATTCGTACTTAGCACTGTATTAGGATTCAGATTCGAATTCTTTCATGATCGGGTTCGCACATCTCTGAAATACTGGTAGTCTGGCAAAGACCGGATATCACGAAACCCATTTGTCTGAATGAAATATTACATTGAAACCTTTGGTCTTGTTCCGTTTTGATTTGGCAGTTAAAGAGGTTTGCCGTCCTTCGGGAGGTTGCCTACTAGTCTAATTTGTGTACGCTGAAATGCAATAAAAAGGGCACTAAACCTGGTAGACAACGGTGAGCAAGTGAACGGTCCCAATTGAGTCTTTGATTTCGTCCTTCGCAATAAGCCACCGTACAATGTGTGACAATCGAGTGTATAGTTTCAATTTTGATAATCAGTTATGTTTTTACTGCGGTTTATTTCCAGATTTTGTAAATTTTTCTTCGCTTTTAGCCTTCGTTTCTCATCACCGCTTTTCGTCAATTTTCTAGCTGTTCTTTACTTGATTATTTCTCGAATGTTACGAGTTCTTTCACATTCCTTCTTTTTGTTTTCAGTTGTTGTTAACCGTAGTTGTTTTGAATAATTTTCTTGGTCGAATTTTACGAGGAAGAATAAAGCGGTTTCATATGGTTATGACATACTGAGCGTGTTCCACCCTTCTAACAATAGTTACTATTAGTTACTATTTCCGTTCCATCCTCACGAAAAGTTACTACGCTGACCGTTCCAACCTTGTCGGAATAGTAACTAATAGTTACTATTTGCTTACCATGCTCGGGAGCGTAGTAAGCGTAGTAACTACGCATCTCTGTAACGTGATTGGTCGGACTCGCCCCTGGCGTGAGATCCTGCTGGAAAATAGAAAAATTGTTCCAGCCTTGACGGCAAAAAACCAGAATTCGTGACGTCATGCGTAGTAACTACGGTAAGTAGGATGGAACACGCTCACTGTAGCCTATGTAGTTTATTTGTCATCAACAGAAAGCAGTAACTCATTTAGACTTGTGACAAAGATATATTCTGCAGATTCTAGAACACGTTATATTTGCGTTTTTTGCAGATACCTTGGTATCTGTTACCACTCGATCTGGTTTTTGCAGTTGTCGTGGTATCTGTTACCACAGTTGCTCTGCAATCACGACAATTTTATTGACGAAATTGCGCGTTTAACTCATCTAAAAAAAAAACTGATATACAGTCACACAATTAAGTGCCAAACTTCTTTCCAACCAATTTGACAAAATCCTAGGCTCTATGTTGGTGATGATGAAAGTGAGATGACTTTTTCAGACACCACGATCAGTTACCACGGTATCTGGCCAGATATCATGATAACTGCAAAAACGACTTTAACCATGGTACCAGATACCACGGTAACTGCAAAAACGACTCCAGTGTCCAGACCGTGGTATCAGATACCATGGTATCTGCAAAACTCATCTAATGATGGCAAAACAATGACAGTTGAATTAGCTTGCGCCTTTGTTGGTAGAAATGGGTCAGCATAAACACCAGAAATTTTTTTTTGGGGAACCAATGGACCGTTTTGAAGATCTCTACATTTGCAGACAGAGCCGTCCCCTGGGGTAGTGCATCCGTGCATTCCAGTCTTTACAAACCTTCGCGGGTACAAGGGTATCTGATATCATGGTCTAAAGTCGTTTTTGCAGTTATTGTGGTATCTGAAAAAGTCATCTCACTTCATAAATTTTTGTCAAATTGTTGGGAAAGAAGTTTGGCACTTAATGACTGAACTGAATATCAGTTTTTGGGATCCCAAGACGTAAGTGGAGGGATACCTATGACATCGCAAAAGTTGTCCGTCTGTCCGCACGATAACTCTCGAAGGGATTGAGATATTTTGATGAAGCTTGGTGGGAGGATCCTTTGGGTCAAATTCGAAGACGGGCTCTGTAGCCCTATATTTGGGGGTGGGGGAGGGGTTCCTAAATTTTAATAGTAAAAGTGTTCAAGGAGTCTGGCGAAGACAAGACCCAATTGCCTTGATCAAATTTGAACTTTTGGGATCCCATCGAAACTTTTGGTCTTGTTCTTTTGGGATGACTTCGAAAAGAGCAATTCGGCAATTGTCGTTTTTGCAGAGCAACCGTATATCAGATACAATGGTAACTGAAAAAAACGACTAATTGAAGATCCAGTTACCGTGGTAACAGATACCATGGTATCTGCAAAAACGCAACTCTAGTTTGCCAATGGTTCCCTTTACAGATTGAGGGCCGTTGAGGCAAGCCTGGTTAAGGCGAAAAATTTGAGTGGATCGATCTCCATGGAGAAGAAACTAATGCCAGACGGAAATAATGGTCTTTGCGAACATACTTTACCTTTTTTTTTAATTCAAAATCCTTACACAAGTCAACAGTGTTCAGGCGGAATAGAAGCTTGTTGCGGAACTGAAGGAAGTAGGGACGTCCAGAAGCAATTTGGAAAAACGTCATATACGCGAGTATTTGGCCCAGATTGCCTATTGATGGTGGCCCTATTGTCGCTCAGAAGCCGTGTCGAAAGTTGGCGGTGCCGACGGACGAGGCCAACGGCTAAATTCTGTCGCCGAATCTTTTCAGGTGAAATGGCTCAAATTCTTTTTCTGTGGACTCATCGTCTTCCAAAGGCTCCAGGGTGTTATTCTGTTTTTGCCATCGGCAAGGCCACTAACACAAAGAGTTCTGAATTGTGTCGAAAGTGCAGGGTCAACCGCACTGTCTGCCGTTCCGTACCTCTCTCCAACTTTTGCTAGTTCAGGCACCGGACAAGCTAAGACAGGGAAACTGGTCATTCGCGCCTGCCAGAAGCACAATTTTGCTGAAAGTTTTCTAGATGTTTCCTTGAATTCACTTGATTGCTGGAGTTCTGTCCCCCCCCCCCGCGCTCCTCCCCAGCAATTTTAATTGGATCCATATGTGTAGGTCACAAACTTTTCGGAACCCCCTCTAATGTAATTCGGACACTTATCAAATCTTCGGCATTTGCTCCAATCACCCACCCAGTTTCACTCGAACTGAGGCAGTTACGGAAAATTCGCGGTTGCCTTAAACTCCCCCCACCGAGGCCGAAATCGGACCAATGAACTTTGTATGAACCAAGTTTCATTCCGACCCCTCGATTTTGGTTCCTACGCATGTTGTAAGGTTGACGGGCCTTCTTGATCTACGGCATTTGCTCTTACTACCGACTAATTTTAACTCAAATAACGACACATCAGCAAATTTGTCGACCCCCCCCCCCCAAGGCCGGATCCGGTCTAGACCTCAAGATAACATATCTAGTACCCATGAGGTGTGTACGATACAAGTTTCATCCTAATGCTACCTACAAGTGTCAAACCATTTCTGGGCCTCCCGCCACCCCTAACCTAAGTCGGATGCGATTCGGACACATAATATTGCATTTAGGCAGGGGCGGTTCGAAGGGGGGGGGATGACTCACCCCCCCCCCCCATGCTCCAGAGAATCTACTCTCAGTCGTATGTTTTGAGTTCGTCTGTAGGACAGTCGTATGTTTTGAGCTTTATACAGGCAGTTACCAAACGGGAATTCGCCCGCAAATCACATTTTTTAGTCGTATAGCTATGGAGAAATTTCTATTCAAATGTTTTCAGATTCACAGTTGTGTGTTCCGAGTTTTCCAGAACGAAAGTCGTATGTTTTAGCTTGCCAGAATGACATCAACCGCGAGTTTCGCCTGAAAAGACCCGTTTCTTGTCGTATTTTACGAGGGGATTTTCTAGTCGTAAATTAGAGACAGTCGTAAGTTTTGAACTTGCCAGATAAAGGCAGACAAAGCAGTTAGCTAATCGTGAACTTCACCTTCAAATGACCTGTTTCTGATCGCATTGTTCAATAGAGATTTTAGTAGTATGTTTTAAGCTTGTCAGATTCACAGTTTTGTCTTCTCAGTTTGTCAGAATCACAGTCGTATGGAACTTGCCAGAATGACATCAACCACGAATTTTCCTGAAAATTACCCGTTTCTTATCGTAATTTACGAAGAGATTTTCTAGTCGTAAATTAGAGACTGTCGTAAGTTTTGAGCTTGCCAAATGAGGCAGTTAGGTGAATTTCGACAGCAAATGACCTATTTCTGGTCGTATGGTTGTATAGAGATTTTCTAGTAATTACGTACGAAATATCGTGTGTTTTGAGCTTGTTAGAATGACAGTCGTATGTTTTGAACCTGTCGGAGTGACATAAATACCATTAAGTTTCACTCTGTGGCGTTGAAAACAGGCTCATTTTCAAAATTTGCGACTGCGGCGCTACGTTTCAACATTACCCTATCTGGTTTTGTGCAAAATCTCCTTATCTTAAAAACAAACAGGTTTATTTTTTTGTAATGGCTTGCGGAGTAAGGTTCACACATAAACAGGCTTTGTAAGCACTGTATGACGGGCCTGATGATTGCACTATTTTTTTTTGTAGTCTAAATCCCAAGTGGAAGCACAACTACGTACCAACCTCCGGGAAAATAGCCTACTAAGTTTGGTAGTTACCGGGGCACGGACGGACAGATATGTGTTATCGTAGGCAGCCTTTAAATTGTTTCACAAAACTTTACCTGCGCCGTCTTTCATAGTAGCCTACTGGCTATCTGGTTGAACGGCCCGGCACGTATTCAGATGAGATGTTAGACCTAAGATTTCAGCCACCTTAAGCTGGAAATGCCAGAAAACGGTCGGATCACAAAAAAGTCCCTGCGGCGCTCAGTTTAAATTTGTCTTCGGTACATACGGTAAAAGCTTCTGCTTGGGATCTGAGCAACGTTAAAAGCAAGAGTTTGTGTGGGAAGTCGAATATTGCCGAATAAAGTCCGATTAACAAATTTTGTCTGCGGCTCTTTCGTAGCCTACCTGTTTCTATTTAGTTGAATCATTTATGTACGGTTTTAAACTTGAGATTTGGGGTCTAAGCTACATTAAAAGGTAGAAGTTGTGAAGGAGTAGTTGAATTCTGCTCAGTTTGAAAAAATTTCGCCTGCGGCGCTCGCTTTAGTTTAGTTTGAGTAGACATATCAGAAGCTGGTACCGATGCTTGTCTTCTCTCCAGCGAAATTTGATATAAACGGCATCGACTAATTCCTGTTACTTATTTGTTTATCATTTATTATTACAATGGCATTTTCCGTAACGTTTTAGAACTTATAACGTTAATATTTCTTGAGCCTGCCGGTGCTGTGTTTTTAGCCTGTCGTATATTTTGAAGTCCTCAACCCCCATGCCCAAGCCCTTCGAACCGCCCCTGCATTTAGGGTATTCACTTGTAACAACCACCAATTGAATCCGTGTACTTCGGAATACATTTCAAGTATCCACTTCGAGCTCTCCCGCTGAAGCCGAACCCGTTAAGGACCTCGAAATGAATCATCTAGGACCCATGATCCATCCAAGTTTCGTCCCAGTCCCTCGATCGGTCTGGTTATTCATTATTTTCCCCTCCTTACTCCTTTCAACCCACACGGGTTTTCGGATCCGGGAAAACAAAGCTTCGGTGGGCATTTAATCGGGTCCTTTATGCATGTATGCATGAATGATGATACATATGTATGTATGTATGTGTATGGAAAAACTAAAGCGCCATGGTACAAAACCTGCCAGGTTTCATCGTCCTAGGTTACGTTTTGGGGAAAAAAACTTGGTGAACCGCCATCAAATAAATCCCCCCCCCCCCCACCGAATCCGGATATTCTTGCATAATATCTGCTGGCTACGTATCATAACTCGTTCTCCTAACCGACGCAGTAGACGGCAAGGTTTCGATAGCAAAACAGGCAGACACAAGGATTAGCTGCGTTCTTTGTCACGGGAGTTCTCACAGGTGGTCTCCGATTTTTCTTATAAGACGTTTTTGCATCTATCGGTGACTACTCACCAGTCGTGTAACCCGTTTTTGAACTAGCCAGTGTCCGATTTTATCTCACCGGTGTGGACTAACCAGAACCTGCTCGGGAACCCCGCTTCAGCGAGGAGTTAGCTCACCGATGAACAAAAAAAACACGTTTTAACCGGACACTGGTGAGAAAACACCAGAGACAGCCCGGAGTTCAACTAACGCATCTTAAAAGACGAACTTGAACTTAACGCATCTTGAAAGACAAGTAGACGAGATGCCGAAACTCGAACAGAGAGCTTTTATCCTTTGGATTTTATTCTGTAGACGTGCTTTAACTACCTGTTTTTTCTCAGCACGGCGCTGAAATCAAAAGCAGTTTGAGCATTGGTTTTCAGAGCACTTTTATTTTAGCTTCCCTGATAAGAGGCGTTAAACGGTTAAAGGTAAAAATTATTATTGAATTGGAAGTGCGCTTCTAGTGAGAGAACTGAGCCAAAGCCTACATAAAATTGCCAGTGAACTCTGTCCTATTCCCATTCGAGACAGCTACATCAGCTGAGCTACAGTATTTTGCTTATAAAATATGTCAGATAAGTACAGGATACATTGTTATTTGCAACATCCCAGTAAATGAAATACATGCGTTCAATCCCGTCTGTTTCTTCCCAGCCTCTACACTTACCAAATGTGTGAAATTGGGACTTGATTAGAAGCTCTAATTATTGATAATTCAGGGATTGATCAGATTCATTTGGTTCTGATTAGTCCTGAATTTGATAATTCACAGGGTTTTAGTTTAGTGCATAGTTGCATTTTTGCTGATACCATTGTAAGGTAACTATCCTAGTTTCCGAACGTCCTACCTCTCAATGAGTTTGATGTTCGGAAAAAAAAATCAAAATCCTCTAGCTGCTGCTTGCAGGCTGGGATAAAATTTTGAAATTCGCGCTCATTATCATTCAGTAATGGTGCGTTTTTGTCCTTACTCGTTCCGTTCCTCCGTCAACACGCACTGGAAAAAAAATAAAAGAACCCGAAAGTAAATCTAATACTTGTAAAGAGGTCTTCTGCAATTAGTTTACTTCCGTTTTGCTAAGTTTTTAAATTAAAAATTTTGACACCATTCGAAAGAGGGCATCTTTCTCTGCAAAACGTATATCACATTTAACCGTTTTTCTAATCTCTTGGCATTCGGAAACCGAGAAATGATAGTATAGGTCGGAAAAAGTACTGTTACGACCATCCGCTTCAAACTAGAAAGGTTGCATGTACCAGTAAGTAAGCCAGTCTTACAACGAATGATCAGTTGATGAGAGTTTTCTTCTATCTGCTCGGGGAAATTTCTTGCAATTTTTAAAAAGAAATCTGCCAGTAAATGTGAAAATTGTTCGGGAACTAGGATAGTTACCCTAGTAGGATCTGTTACCACAGTACCGAGCCTGGAAGCGCAACTCATATCTGTTACCAGACTGTACCAGACTTGCTGTTTTAGAAGGTTCTAACAAGAGTTTTATTCCATTACAAAATTTGGATGTTGTACCCCTCCCAATCTGTTCCTTGTTTTATTTAGTTAGTTTTTCGGTAGTACAAGTTCATTATTTGGTTCACCCCAGTTCCTGAGTTTGGTAATTTTGAGAGGCATTTATTTAGTCCTTATTCTTTACCAGTTGACAGTAGCTTCAGCTGGTTGCCATTGATTACTTAACTCTTATGTCTAATGTTGCAGTACTTCAGGGATAAGCACATATCTTGACGTGAAAACTAGCCTACTTTTGGTTGCTGCAAATTCTGAAGAAATATACTTTACATCTATTTTACCCTAGCCTGGATGGCCCCTTTTTGGCCAGACAGCTCTATGGTTTAAAAGATAGTCATGGGGTCGAAAAATTGCACTTTGATCATCAGTATTTCACAAAACGTTTGCCTGCATCGCATTTCACAGTCTTCGCTCTTTAGAAGAACTGTGCATCATTTAGTTGGCATTTGAAGCTTGGAATTTCTGGGTGCTTGAACCACATTAAAAGCTAGGATTTGCATGGCAAGTAGTTGAATGTTGCCTGAAAAAAGGCAGATTTTAAAAATTTCACCTTTGGCACTTTAGTTTATCCCGGGTACAGCCATCAGCAACCTTGTCGCTTTGCAGCAATGCCATTTTTTGTCGGCATATTTTCAAGTCCTTGGCAAAACTGGACGTCTCCACAGGTAAAAGGCTAGTGAGGAACTTGCCTATAAAAATCATTCATCAACCAGCAGGTTCAGACAAAATAAAAGGGGAATAACTTGGATAGACTGAAACACATAACTGTTGAGAATGGTAAGGTTTTGTTTCGAGAATGACTGCCTGACCATGAGAATTTTATTTAAGTATGCCAAGACTGATTAAAGATGCCAAGACTGGAAAAGTCATGGTTGACGAAAGTAGGAAAATGATGTTAAGATGTGACTTTCAACGAATCTGCCATTTTTAGCTTATTTTGGAAAAGGCTTTTTTTTGGAATGGGAGATGGGACAAGAGGCAGATGGGACAGGGTACCTCTGTGAAGCCAATGTTGATAAAAAAAAAATTACGCCTGAAGGACAAACAATGTGCCATCTATGAGTAGCCTAAGCATAAATATGTTTTCCTGAAGAAATTGACAAATATTTGCATCTGAGATATTAGGTAAATAATTTGTTTCTAGGGTATTGAGTAAGAAAGAGGACCAGTTTTTTGTGAGAAATCTTTTAAACAGTTAGTTGGAAGGTAATGAATATTTTTGTTGTCTGAAGCAGTTCTCTTTTGGTTACAAAAGAAAACTTTGGCTACACCTACACTACATTGGCATCTAGTGATACAGCATTATAATCTTTCCTGCCTGGATACTCTGGAACATGTGTTCCTGGGTATCCTGAAGGGAATAATGTGAGCTTCTGAAAATCATATTTCCAGAGCCAAATGTTGAAGTCTTTGTGACAGTGGAAAAAAGTGTCTTACTCTTACCCAAGACCAAATCTTAGTGAGGGTGCAGCATGGTGCAGAACTTCCTGTGAGAGCCATGACTTTTGATGTCGCTTTCCCAGTACCCTGTTGAATGACTAGTGCTACAGTCATACTTTTATTTTTATTGAAATCGACCATAGGTTTGTAGTAAAATTAAATTTAGAAAAAAGGGCACTGTGACCCAAGCACCCAACCGAAAAGGCCTGAGATAGGACAAATTACCCATCACCTATTCACTTAAAGAGGCTTGAGCTTGAAGACCCGATAAAAATGCGTTACTTCGTTGCTCCGCTATTCACGAATGATCGATTTTCAAATAGTGGAATTTCCCTGTCGGATTTGTGGTACCTCTATGCGCTCTTACCTGTGTTGTATGCTTGACAAAAATAAGTGCCGAAAAAATAAGCACCGAAAAAATAAACTTGTTTGTATTAAAGATTCAAATTTTCCTCGTCATAGCAGATTGTTTTCTTGTGAGGACGGCCGTAAAAAATTATGAGCGTCATTTTACAGCAAATAGTAATTTTTTTTTTTTTTAAATCCCTTAACACGGTCCAAATAATCCAATGTATTCAGTAAATGGTGCAAAAATAAGTTATCTTTTCAGTTAAACTTTAAGCATGTCCCAGAGTACCCCGGGGGTCAGGGTACTCTGGGACAGAAAAGCAGGTTTAGGAAAATCATCGGTACCAAAAAGATTAATCTAAAAAATAATTTACAAAATTCAGGAAGATAGCCAATGCAATTCCAGGCAACTGAGTAGCAAAATCAAGTAATGCAGCTTAAGCATTCTCAAGAAATGTGATATATACTTGAAAATGTCCCAGGATACCCACATCTCCCCTACACAGTTCGACCGTTCGAGCATAGAGGGACAAGCACATAGAGGTACCACAAGTCCAAAAGAAAAAGTTCATACAATGAAATCGAGTATCTGCGGATAGCGAATAGACGGAATAGTCTAAGTCATTTGGTTCTAAAAAGTAACGCATTTAACGGTTAAACTTTGAAAAGTCCCTTAAAGAATTCACCAGTAGTTTGCGTATACTGCAGCAAGCGGACAAAAATGGCAACGTTCAAAGACATTACTGGGTGATATCATGATGATCAACCACACAATTAACGGCTGGGTTGGTTTAGTACCCTAGGCCTAGTCCGATGTACTAAAATAGATATTTTCATCAGTTGTCAAATTTCAGGGAAGAAGCAGAGATATGCTACTGAGATTAGCCATCCAGTGTTGCCAGAGAAGTGTTTTGCAATGCTCAAAACAAACATTCAAAACATCGTCAGGCCTGCAAAAGAAACATCCGGTTAGAGAAGCCATTGACAAAGTCTGGAGCTTATTCAATCTCGAGTCAAAGTTATATTTGAAATATGATAAGGTGCCAACAGGCTATGAGAAGGTGTACAGTATCGGTATGGACAATTTTCTTGGGTACTGGTATCTGATCGGTGGCGCTGGAGCGATTCTTGCAGCAGCATCTTTAATCCAGTTGGGCAGTCAGTACTCAATGAGAGGAGATGCAGTGTTGCATGAAGAAAGTGAAAAGCTCCGTTCGGTCTTCAAGGTAAGCAGTAGGCTAATTAACTCGTAAGTTTTTAGATAACAGAGTGAAATAGCATTTTGAGTGTGTTATGTCCTCAGTAGACACTTGCAGCCTCTGGCTCAAGTGCCATATACCGATCGCAGTTCCGTCTGTCGGTCGCTCGGGCGGTCTGTCCCACGATTGCGAGTTAGGGTACTTCCAGATGTGCTAGGACGATGAAAATTGTTAGGCGTATCAGGGACTCGGCCAAACTAACTTGGACAAACTAACTTCCCGCCCGGACCATCTGGGGGGGGGGGGGAGATGGAGGGAAGGGTAATCCCGAAAATTTAGTCCTGCTTAACTTTCGAACGGGTGATTGGATCCGAATGAAACTTAATGTCTGAATAGAAGACATGTCTCTGATGTCCAAATTAGAGTCCGGGAATTCGACATCTGTCGGGGAGTTGGGGGGCGAGGGGGGGGGGGGACAGGAAATCTTGAGAAATGGTTAGAATCGGATTCGGAGAAACTTGCTGGGAAGAACAAGCATCTGCTCTAGATGAATTGTTTACACAGTTACAGTAGATCCGGACACTTTAGGGGTTGGGGAGTGGTTTCCCGGAATTCGGGTGATGGCGGTTTTGGGGATTTCCCAGACCAAAAAAAAACTCCATCCGATCATCGTGGGGGGGATGAGAGGGAGGGGAACCCAGAATATTGAGTCATGCTTTACTTTAGAACGGGTGATCAGATCCCAGGGAAGTTTATTACTTAACAGAGGACAGAGACATGGGGAGAAGAATTATATTTTTAAATTGGGATTGGGGGGGGGGGGGGGTCAGAATTGAGGTGGATGGTGAGTCTTAGAGCGGACGCTCTTCCGGTGGGGATGCGGAGAAATTATATTGGTAGAGATAGGAAAGGTACTGGTCCTTATTTTTGTCCAGTGTGTGGTATTGAAGGAGAGGATGCGGTACATTTGATGTGTTATTGCGAGGAGTTGAAAGAATTAAGAAAGGAAGTGTTTGGTCTGGAGGAAAGGGATTTGGTTTCAAGTATGGGAAGTAAGTGTTTTGGTGAGCTCCGAAGGCTGGGTAGATTCCTGAATCTAACTATGACCCACCTTGAACTATTTTTATAGAAGTTGATTTTTGGTTTGTTTTCGGAGTGTATGATATTTTGTTTTTTGTTATTGTGTTATATTTCCCGCCATGGCCCTTGGGCTTTATTGGGAATAAATTCATTCATTCATGGCTGATGTTCTTTCTCAAATCCAGGCACTGTGGGGGAAGTTAGACGGGGGGGGGGGGCGGAATTCCAGTGATCGCAAGTTAAGGTGCTTCCAGATGTGCTAGGACGATGATGCTAGGACTTTTAAGCAAACTAGATATTTTCATGATCCCCATGAGCCCATTATCATTTTTGCCTCAATGGTTTTGCTTACAAATGAATTTCTAGTCCCCTTAAAGTGTGCATCTTAACTGCAAAGTCATAAAGTACTTTAGACCAAACGATATATTTCTACCCATGATCGTTTGTGCCACAAGAGTTTTTCTTAAAAAAGTATCTCTAGCACCTTTAAAGTTCGCATCTTAACCGAAAAGTCTATCTCAACGGTTTTGCTTACAAATGATCAGAACAAACCTAGCAAAAGGCAAATTCTATATTCGTTCTCTGGACGAGCCTTGCAAGTGCCATATGAGCTTCTAGCTCTTGTTTTAATTTTTTTTCATAAGTCCGAAATAAATTGTAGAGTGGGGCCAGATGGCGTGTTGAATAAGTCGAGATAAATATTGAAAATGTTGATGTGTAGGATACAAAGAAATAAATTAGACCCTATTATCAAAAATTTGAAAATATCATTTTGACTTAACCTACATATATTCTAACAATTGCGACCCTGCAAACCTTGTAACATTGGGCGTGTTCCACCCTTGTAACACAGTAACTGTTTAGTTACGTTTTTCGTTCCAACCATGTGAAAAGTTACTACGCTGACCGTTTCAACCTTCTCGTAATAGTAACTATTTGCTTACCATGCTCGGGAGCATAGTAAGCGTGTAACTACGCATCTCTGTACGTGATTGGTCGGATTCGCCCATGGCATGAGATTCTGCTGGAAAATAGAAAAATCGTTCCAGCCTTGACAGGAAAAGCCAGAATTCGTGACGTCATGCGTAGTAACTACGGTAAGTAGGGTGGAGCACGCTCATTGCAACCTTGCAGGTTCATTTCTTCCATTCCACAAAATTGTCCCTGACGAATACCCTTGCCAAGAAGGGCCGACATATCGCTGCCGAAGCATCGTAGCTGACCTATCCCCTTTCATCCATTGTTTGAATATATGTTACCCAGCCAGCTTGGGCTCAAGGAGTATTTTTAAATACTCCAAAATAAAATTGAACTGTTGGTCTATTTTTATGCTTTCCTCTTTTGTAGAGGTCAGACTACGTTGAACTTAAGTGGTATCACTACGCAGGCCTCACTACTGTCTTGGGATTCCATGTTGTCATGGCAGTCGTATTTGCCAACTCTGTCCCCTTGAGGGTATACTATTCTAAGGCTGCGAAAGACTTTTGTCTGGTATTCCAAGGGAAGCTGCCAATTCAGAAAAGGATCGTGATATGTAAACCAGGAGAGGTAAGTACCCAGTTATATATAGTGACAGTAATACTGAAATAATATATTAATAAGGAAAATACCTGATGCCTCTGGACTCATTCAGCTGAGATTGCTAGAAAAAAGAAAAACTTGCAATCGAGAAAAATAGAAAATACAAAATTAGTAAAAAATGTTGTTTCCCGATAATGGAAAACACGAGTGATTTTGTTTCGCACAATAACGAAACACATGTGGTAAAGCTAGAGGAATGACATCATGGTGTGCACGAATCAGATGCAGTTTATCGTTACACTATAAGGCTTGGTTCCCACAGATGGCGGATCCGGTTTGCCTACGCGAGTTCGGCGTCGCTAAGCGGGAAAAATTCGCGCCTCGCCATACAGTGCATTATTTGGATTGCGTTAAGGGATATTTTTTATTTTCACTATTCGCCCTAGTATGACGTTCTGATATATACGGCCGTATTTACAACGCAAAGTTCTACTATAACGCGGAAAGTTTGAATCTCGGTAGAAACGCGGCTTATCTCTCGCGTGAACTCGTATTTTTCGGCAATCTTTTTCGTCAAGCACAAGCTCATAGAGATACCACAAATCTGACAGGGAAATTCCACTATATCGAAACTGATTATTCGTGCATAGCGGAGCAAGGAAGTAACGCATTTTCGTCTGGTCTTCGACTCTCTGTAAGTGTAGGTAATGAGTAACTAGAATGTCCTATCTCTGCCCTTTTCGGTTAAACTTTAAAGTTTATTTGAAAAGCCAACTTATTTTTGGATCCTTTAACTAAACACCCTGCATTTCTTGGATTGTGTTAAGGGATTTCTTTATTTTTCACTATTTGCTCCAGAATGACGTTCAGAATATCTGCGGTCGCCTTCACAACGCAAATTTCTACTATGACGCAGAAAAACTGAATCTCAATACATGCGCGGCGTTTCAGTCGCCAGTGACCAGCTTACGGAAGGTAGCTCACTGCACGAACACTTATTTCTTGAAAATCGTTTTCGTGGAACATACAACACAGATACAAGCACATAGAGCATACAAATCAGACAAGGAAATTCCACTATTTGAAAATTGATTATTCGTGAATATTGGGGCAACGAAATAACGCATTTTCGCCGGGTTTTCAAGCTTCTGTAAGTGAATAAGTGATGGGTAACTAGATTGTCCTATCTAAGACCTTTTCAGTTAAACTTTAAAGCTTAACTGACTTATTTTTGTATAGTTTAGTTCGATACACTGAATTATTTGGGTTCTGCTAAGGGATTTTTTGTTTTTCCACTCTCTGTTCTGGTGATGACGTTCAGAACATCTACGGCCGTCCCCAAAGCGCTAATTCTACTATGACGGGGAAAACTTGAATCTCGACACAGACGCGGATTTTCAGAGGCGGTGATGAGCTGGGTGAAGACTGCTTAGTTCCCAAACCCAAATTTTTGGCAAGTATACAACACAGGCGCGGCGCATAGAGGTACCACAAATCCGACAAGGAAAGTCCACTATTCGAAAATTGATTATTCGTGAATGCGGAGCAACGAATCAACGCATTTTTGTCGGGTCTTCAAGCCTCTTTATGTGAAAAAATGATGGGTAACTAGATTAACCTGTTAGCCCTGTCCGGTTAAACTTTAAATGATGCAAATATAAGTTGGCCTTTCAGTTAAACTTTAAAGAGCTAAATGGTTTATCGGGAGAACGCGATGAAAATAGTCAAAATGAGTGGTGTTTGTTGTGCATAGAGTGATGACTGACCTACCAACTTTTTGGGGGGAGGTATAAATTAATAATTAAATTGATTGACCGCAGAAATACTCTTTCACAGGATTTCTGAGCAAAGATAGTGTAATCTCTTGATGAGCCGTCTATTCTACCGTCGGCCGTGCGCCGGTCCGAGAGGAACACTGGCAGTCAGTTTTTGCCGTATCCTGCCAATTCGTCAACCCAGTTTTTATACAGTTTCATTCCAACATTTATTTCAGGTCGTATCGTGTTAAGTGTACAAACGACAATTTATTATCATTTTTGTGAATTTGAAGCTCTTCTAGCTTCAAGCTATTTGGAAGTCAATTTGATTTATTGATACAGTAGGCCATTTGTGGCGTTAGTTTCGGTCAAAATTTGGGTAGCTACACCACAGCATAATAATACGTCCTCAAACTCTTCTTTCATAGGTGAAAGACGTCTCTGTTAAAGATGCACCCTACTTCATGCCATGGAAAAGTATGCAGTACAAACTCAACGGTAAAACTGTGTTTATTTACGAGCGTTACTTCATCTACCCGACCCATTATAACATACTTTGCGGGTATCAAAAAATTACCCCCTAGTGACGATTTAGGTTTTAGAGTATTTATAACTTTCATGCCGCCCTTCTGGGGCCGATCCGTCTTGCGGCGTAAGACCTTGTTAAATAGGATGAATTTTAGTCCGATCACAGTTGGAATGGAGTCGGGATAACCATGTATGACCAAGATTAGGATGATTGCGATTACCTGAAGTATCGAAATAGCTCTTTGAAGTCGCTGCTCCTAACCAAGAACAAATAATCACAAGAATAACTCTAGACCTCGGTCTCCGTATCTCGGTAATACGACCATGCGGAGTCGAATATATTCTCATACCCTACCCGATGCAAACGAGTCGAGGGTAGGAACTATGCAGAACATCATAATTTGTTACCCCACGAACAGCTATAGGCGTATTCTCGCCGTTCCCCGAGGACTCCTAGGGGAATCAGAGGGAACGGCGAGAATAGAGGGAGTCACTCCACGCGGACTCCGCGGACAGAAACAGCGAGAACACGGGGAATGCTTCCAGCACGGATTTTGTTTGAAAAATAGATATGAAGTTGACGAAATTAGTCTGGAGCCACTTTATTTTTGGTTTTGTTTATTCTGATTATTTTTAATTAATTTTACATTGCACCACCACCAGCAAAATTGATTCCCCTCCGAATCTGAAAGGGAGTCCTTTTTTATGATGGTGATGATAATCAGAGCATTCCCCGTCCGTGGGGACTCGCGAGAATGCGGGGAGTGAGTCCCCGGGACAAACAAAAACGCGGGGACTCAGCAAGTGGAGTCCGCGGGGAACGGCGAGAGTACGCCTTATATCGCAATTGAACCCCAGAAGAAATGTCCTCATACGAACGCCGTCTGAGTAGTCCTTTACAGCTGATTGGTTGTCTACCATTGTGACACGTCTGACTTGCTACAGGCATCCTAGAGTTTTTCATCAGAGCCTCGTTTTTGTTGAATGCTGCAGGTCCGCTTCTCGGCGGCTTCCGGGCTGATTCTTTCTACATTCGTTTTTGCACTGCAGTGCTCCGAGGAAGACGGCGGCGCTTCTCGAGAATCGCGCACTTGCTTACCGAACGAGTCCGTGCTTCCCTGCAAGGTACTGCTTCAACCAAAGCCTCGTTTTTGTTGCAGTAACGCTGCCGCATCGCTGCTGCAGCACTCCTTTGCACAATATGCGTTTTTGGATTCACTTTCTTCTTGGTTGAAGCTGCAGCTGCAGCACCTTGCAGGGAAGTACGGACTTGATCGGTGAGTCCGTGATTCTCGAGAAGCGCGCTGCCGTCTTCCTCGGAAGCACTGCAGTGCAAAAACGGATGTAGAAAGAATCAGTCCGGAAGCGGCCGAGAAGTGGACCTGCAGCTTGCAACAAACACGAGGCTCAAGAGAAATCGTGCAGGCAGTGAATCCAAAAACGCATCTTGTGCAGAAGCAAAGAAGTGCTGCAGCAGCGATGCGGCAACACTATTGCAACAAAAACGAGGCTCAGGTATGCGCAGCGGCGAAGAGGGAAGTATACGGGTATCCACTCAAAACTCACAGTATGTACCTCTAGCTCCGCTCAGTGTTGTCGGGGTATCCATAGTCGCTGCATGGGACCAAAGACGGAGGTTCTATTGTTTTAGTTGTTCTTGGATGAAGTACAGTTTCGAACATACGTAAGATTTTAGCTCTGTCCGACCACAATAGGAATAGGTCGGGGAGATACGATATCCGAGGTTAGGATAATTACGATTACCAGAAGTACTGAAACAGTTTTTGAATAAAATTCGAGGTTTGTTCTCCCTAATTGTTGCCGCTCTTAACCCAGGACTGTGCTTCGTGCAGAGTTCCTCTTCTTTTTGTTGTATGTGCTGTATTATAATTGTCTCTGTCTCTCGCGTTATTACAACAAACATTATTACAAGACGTTTAATAGCGACAATTACCATGAGTTAATTAAAAAAAATCGTGATTAGAAATGTGCATATTTTCTTCAGTTTAGAGGCTATACGGCTCTTCGCTGTATGAAGAATTTTCCGGCGGACAACTGAGATACGAATATCCGGGTTTTTGAGTTGTCGGACATTTTCCGGACCCATATCTGTAAGAAAATAAACAGTCAGTACATCTAGTCATTGATCGCCTGTTAAGGTCTCTGATCTCGAACTATACGTCAGCTATGATTCTTCATCAGCGATATTTCGGCCCTTCTTGGCAAGGGTCCTCGTCAGACTGTCAATCCTCTGGCAGCGTCGGTGTCAAAAATTAAATCTCAGGACTAGTTTTTTCATTATAGTGGTATTTGAAGATAATTTACTTTAATAAAATATTTATAGTCGGTAGAAGCTTCAGTTATTCATTACAGGTCTGTTTCCTTCCCCGAAGTTGAACCAGATTGACAGCCTGACGAGGACCCTTGCCAAGAAGGGCCGAACTACCGCTGATTAAGAATCGTAGCTGACGTACGCGGGGGGCCTGGCAGTACGCCCGGAAAACTTCAGTAAGGCTAGTTTAAGGTCACCAAGAAACTGAGTTGACATCCTGATTGGCAGGGAAACACATATTTAAACAATATATAAAACGGTCGGCCGGGAAAGTAATTTCCCCGAATAGGATATTTAAACCGTAGAAGCTTCGGTTATTTATTGCAGCTTCTTTTCGTCCCCAACGTTGTCCATAAGATCGATAGTCCGACGAGGATCCTTGCCAAGAAGGGCCGTAATATCGCTGCCAAAGCATCGTACCGTAGCTGCTGTATTCGTTTTATGTATCGGTAGAATATATCTCTGTATTGAAATCAAAACAAAAGCAGAACCCCTATCCATCTTGGCATTTTTTTTTTATCAACTACGGAATGATTCAATGGATCTTCCGCTCGTACATTCCTAATCCGCTAGGCGGAGCTTGCTGCCGCAAGCTTGTCGTGACAACTAAAGTAATAGCAATTATGAAGTAAGTGTTTATTACCAAATATCGCTGATGAAGAATCGTAGCTGACGTATATCCGTTGTAAACATTGTTTGAATATAGTAATTCTACAGATCAAGAAAGATCTTAATTCGCTCCGAAAATGCAAATTCTTTTCAAATACGAATTCGCTCCGAAAAGCAAATAAAGTTAATAGCTTTACGCAAGTATTTATTTCTTCTCCTGTACCTTTGAAAAAACATTGCCTTTTCTCGTACGTTTTAACACACTCGAGCAATAAACTACCTCCGCTGCATCCAGCTTGTCGTAAAAAATGTACTAGCTCCAGTCAAGCACGCAGCATGAAAATTGACGAAAAGTATCGAGGCTCATAGTAAGTTCTTATAATAATAATAATATTATAATAAAGTGAATAATAAATAATTTTAAATTTGCCCCAAAATAAAGGTAGCATATACTATCTTAATTTCGAGGTCACTTTAGCCCGCTCCTAGTATGGCGCTGCAGTGCATCTTTTTGGTTAGCGCTTATACTCATACAAGTTATTATCATCTCGTTGACTGGAAGGTACTGATAGGAATCCGTATCACGCGCGCGTTAAGGGTAGCTGAAATAGTTTGATACTCACCGAGTCTGATCCGATAGCACTGATAACACATGGGAATCGAGAGCTACCTCCGTCAACCATGACAGCTTGACCTCGGTGGTACCTTGAAAAGAGAGTGGGTGAAAACACGTCAACCCTGTATTAGTACGCCACTTCACTGGGACCAGTCGGTCCTTTACGTTTCTGGTCCCCCTGCTGAAGAGAAAGGAATATAGCTGCTATCCGAATCTCATCCTTTCGGTACTGTAAATTCCTTTTCTACTTGCCAAATTGTTATAAAAACAGAAAAATGATAAGTAAATTTTCAGTAACAAATGTAACTGTTAAACCTGACGTGCTGTAATCTTTTCCAAGTGGAAATTTGTATCCTAAATCAAGTTGTGTTCTTTCTTTTCTCTCTTTACTCCACTATTTCTATATTATAGAAGTGGGTAAAAAAGATTCATTTATTCATTATATGCCAACTTTTATGGTGAAATCCATCCGGCAATCCGGTCTCCGGGAAGTGGATAAATAAAGAGATTCAATAGAAGTGTTTTGTTTTACCGAAGAGCTTCAGAAAAATTTACCGTGAGGGACGGCTACCGCGTTTACGCTTCAGTGAAGAAGCGCTAGGAAAAGTACGTATAAACGTTTACGAGACTTGCATTACAAGGCCTTTAAACTGTATAAACTTAGAAAACTGAACGATCAAGGGAAGTATCGACTAATGGCCCCAAAACTCCACTATTCGTTTTTACGAACCAACAGCTTTTGCGCCGTCGCGTATTCTCGCTGCCTGACCGAAACAAACATTCGTCACTTCAATAGGAGGCTTAAAGGAATACTACTGCTTATTCAGCCTTTTGTTTTATCTCTAAAACCCTTATGGAATTCATTTCGCGTTGAAAGTAAACTATTTGGAGAAACGATATTTCTCACCCATTTCATCGTGAAATGATAATTTCTAATAAGAGTTGTGCTTCAAGAGTCTAACAAATTCATTCCTACCCAATCTACCGCAAACCCCTGATTAATGATACCCTATGGTCTCTGGAGTTTGCCATACCGTATGCCTAATCCTGGATACCCTATGCCAAACGTTGGATACCTGGGATATCGCGCGTCAGTAATCCGCAGCAGGAAATTGTTTTGTTCTTGTTGTATCTCACATCTATACCTCATACAAGTTGCATGCAGTAGGAACAGTCTACCAACAACCCCTGATTTCTGGATGCCCTATGCCTAACGCTGGATACATTATGCCAAATGCTGGATATTCTAATCCAGTAATATATTGATAATTTGAGTGAAGCTCAGAGATCAACCAATCAGAATTCTTTGTAGTGGTGTAGGTCAGGGTTAGCAAACTTTTATGGTGAAATCCATCCGGCAATCCAATCCAAGGTAGTGGAAATCGAACCTTTAGTTTTCGCTTGTGAGGGGTGGTAAGTAAAATAAATATCCAAAGCCGTTGACGAATTTGTTTCTAGGAATTCGTTTTTTTTTTCGGAACAGAAAAATTAAGAACAAATATTTTTTTCAGGATTAACCTTTTCGATAACAAAAACGCTCAGAACCAACTCCTATAATACGACTAATTCGACAATCTAAGGCTACTGAGCCCACCACCAAACTTGATTCTTCCTCCCCGACGACCTTCGCATGCAAAGGCTCGAGTAGAACAGGTTTCACTGCCCATGGATGGAAGTACGATGCGTGGTTGGGGAAAACCGCCCGACGCTTTATCCTAGATTTCCCTAGGTACCCGTTTTATAACTGGACCATCTGCGGCTACTCTTACAGAATAGCAATACTGGTTCTGTCAACCGTCTAGCGCCTAGGCAAGGATCCAAACTCAGGACTCACGCTCATCTCAGTCAAAATATCAAGGCCTTAAAGTTCAACTGAAAAGCCAACTTAAGGTAAGATCATTTTGTTCGCCAATTGTTCGAGCACCGTTATCAAAAAAGGGCGAAATAAATAAAAATGTTCTTCCCGCCAAGTTTCATCCCGATCCCTCGAATCTGAGCCTTTCAGAAGATTTCCGGTGCTCCTACCCCCCCCCCCCCCCTATTTATCGTATCCGGTCCGGATTTGAAAAGGAACATCTGAGGCACCTGTTCTTGACTCTTGTCAAGTTTCATGCACGTCCGATCACCCCTTCCAAAGTTGTGCAGGTTACTAATTACCGGATTCCCCATCTCTCTACTCCCCCTACGAAGGTCGGATCGGGGAAACGATTATTCTCAAGGCAGTCTGTTCGGGTCCCTGATTTGCCTACCAAATTTCATCGTCCTAGTACTGAACTCAAAGGACCACCGAATTCAACCCCCGCCCCCCCCCCCCCCCCAACTCCCCCACAGTGCCCGAATCCGGTCCGGTTATGTCAATGATGTATCTAGGACCTGTGCTTGTTCTTCCCACCAAGTTTCGTCCCGACCCCTCCACTCTAAGCGTTTCCCAAGATTTCCGGCTCCCCCCCCCCCTCCAACTCCCCCCAAAGTCATCGAATCCGATCCAGATTTAAGTGGGTCGCCTGAGGCACGAGATCTTTCCAAATATCAAATTTCATTAAGATCCGATCACCCGTTCAAAAGTTACAAATACCTCAAGATTCCGGATTCCCCTCCCTCCACTCCCCCCACGATGTTCGGATGGGAAAGTGTTCCCCCCACGATGTTCGGATGGGAAAGTGACTATTTCCAACTTAATTATTTGGGGTCCCTGATATGCCTGCCAAGTTTCATCGTCCTAGCTTATGTGGAAGTGCCCGAACTAGCAAAACCCGGACCGACAGACCAACGGACGGACAGAAATTCCGATCGCTATATGGCACTTGGCCAAAGGGCAAGTGCAATAAAAATGACTCACTCCTAACAGAGGATCGAAAGATGTCCCACGTATCACTTCATTACCTTTTGGGATCCCAAAAACTTACCATCGTTTTTCGAAAAACAGTTTCCCATCTTCAATTCGAACTTCGTTAATAATCTCGGAGGGTGGAGGAGATACTCGGCTTTCCGACTCTACATGTCTTGGGGACGTCGACGAACTGCCGCTGCTTGCAGTACCTTGAAGGAAATAGTTGTGATACTATTACTCGTTATCACTCTTAGCACTTGGAAACAGTGGCGCCATCTCAGTTAATCTTGAAGGGGGAAGAGGGGTAAGATCATTTTGCGCGCCAATTGTTGAGCACCGTTATCAAAAAAGGGCTTCGTGAACTAGACTGGTATACATCTACTTTACAGCAATAAAACGAAATAAATAAATTAGAAACCGATCTATACAATTATGGAACTTCAGCGATTTTTCACAATCCTCTCAGAGCAATTGGTGCCATTTCAGTACGCCCTAGGGCAGAGGGTCCCTCCTTAGGGTCAATCATCATTCGCGCCCCAATTTTTGATTTATTACAGACACAAAATTTAATCACTCTTGTTGGGGTACATTCAAAGTAGTTTTCGGACATACCTTAAAGTAAAGTCTTTGCTTTGTATTTTGCCTTTTGAAACCTAACTTGCGCCCCAAAGACCATTTAGGAGAAAGATTTTGGAATTTAGGGGTGCCATGGCCCCCTCCTCTCCACGGCGTCCCTGCTTGGAAAAATCCCTACCCAGGAGCATTTGTGTCTTTCAGTCCACTACTTACAATGAACGAATATATTTAATAGCCAATTGGCCGTACAAAATACATGATGGTTACAATACACATTACATCGCTCAGTACTTATCTTTATTTAACTAATACAGTCTTTAAAAATTGGCATATTTTAAGTATAGCTTTATTTTTGTTTCAAGAACATCGGGGAACTTGATACTATACCAATTAAGGGAGTCGGAGAGTTGCTCGCATTCAACCACAAAACGGCCCTCGTCCTCTGTATTAAAGCAAAGGGGGGGGGGGGGGGGCATTGTCGCTTACTATGTGGAATCTTATTAACCCAATTACTCCTGTGTCCTGCCAAAAGGCGCCTTTTCTCGTCTTCAAAATATATATTTTCCGCTATGTTTGGCGAGAGATTTCGGGAAAGAAGTGCCCAAATAGAATATTTATAGTTGGAAGAAGCTTCAATTATCTGTTGCAGGATCCTTTTGTTCCCTTCATCAAGGTCGTCCCTCACGTTGACAGCCTGACAAAGACCCTTGCCGAGAAGGGCCTAAATATCGTTGCCAAAGCATACATAACATAGCTGACGTTTCCGTTTTCAGCCATTGTATTAATATATTTATTTATTTATCACCCGTCATTTCAATAAGAAAAATGACGGTGTACAAAAACGAAAAGAAAAACATAACACTTTCATAGGAAGAAATTAACAAATACAACTGAAAAACTGTTAATCTCTGTTTCCAAGTCAGCTTGTGCTCAAGTAGTATTTATCAGGGATGTCGGATCAAACTTACTTGTTTTTTTGTTCTGGTATTGAATCGGAGGTTGCTTCCCCTTCTGAATCAGTCTAAGGTCATCCAGGGCCTCTCCTTCGTCTAAGACGGTATTCAGCTTCGAGGGGGCCACTTTTTGGCGCTTTTCGGTGATAGGCGCCGGCTCGTTAGCCCGTCGTCGGAGCTTTCTTGTGGTCACTGGCTTCACCTACATAACAATTTTGTCAACTTCTCCATACAATAGTTGCGTTTGGATCTGCAAGTAGTCGTTTTTGCAGTTACCGTGGTATCTTTTATTCAAACAATGTTAACGGATACGTCAGCTACGATTCTTCATCAGCGATATTTCAGCCCTTCTTGGCAAGGGTCCTCGTCAGGCAGTCAATCCTCTGGTTGAACTTCGGGGAAGGAAACAAACCTGTAATCAGGTTTTTTTTTCTGATTACAGGTTTGTTTCCTTCCCCGAAGTTGAACCAGAGGATTGGCAGCCTGACGAGGACCCTTGCCAAGAAGGGCCGAAATGTCGCTGATGAAAAAATCGTAGCTGACGTATCCGTTATAAACATTGTTTGAATAAATGTTTCAAAGTCAGCTTGGGCTCAAAGAATATTTACCGTGGTATCAGATATACGATTGCTCTGCAAAATGACAATTGCCGAAATTGCGCTTTCTGAAGTCATCCCAAAGAAAAACTGATATTCAGTCACATCACTAAGTGCCAAACTTCTTTCCCATTCCCACCAATTTGACAAAAATTGATGAAAGTGAGATGATTTTTTCAGACACCAACGATCAGTTACCACGGTCGGCCCGTGGTATCTGAATATCAGATACCACGATAACTGGCCAGATACCACGATAACTGCAAAACGACTTTAGTCCGTCGTGTCTGCAAAAACGCAACTAACAATAAGCTACAAACTGTCTTATACTAGATATAAATAGACACATAGACCATTTTTACGGCTTTTTTTCCCAATTTCTGCCAGTGTTCGCCAAGCATTATTGGGTCCCAATGCAATTGATTGATTTACTGATTAGGATACAGAACCGGTCAGCACAGGAGTGCCTCTTTATTTCCCTTTAATGCGATTTATTTTTACTTTCTTAATAATGCCATATTTTTTTTAAGAGTATAATCGAAAACAGTAAAACTATTTTTGAATATAATGTAGTTTTTAGCCGTAGTGCACAATAACATGATTATTCTTCTTTTAGCTACAATTCGCAAAAATCCCAACTCATCACCTGTCCTAACTGGACGAAACAAATCTAAACAAAGATACAGACAGACAGACAGACAAACAGACGGACAGACAGACTGCACGGCATAAAGCGTGTCTCATCTCGAGGACCTATTATCTGCACGTATGACAATAGTTGCGTATTTGCAGATAGCATGGTATCTGTTACCACGGTAACTGCATCTGCAATAGTAGTGTTTGCAGTTATCGTGGTATTTGATACACGGCTGCTCTGCAAAAACGACCATTGCCGAAATTGCACTTTTGGAAGTTCCCAAAAGAAAAACTGATATCCAGTTACACCACTAAGTGCTAAACTTCTTTCTAACCAATTTGACAAAAACATCGGTGAAAGTAAGCTGACTTATCATATATCACGGTCGGACCGTGGTATCTGAATATCATGGTATCTGCAAAAACGCAAGTAATGTGCTTGACATCGGAGCAGTGTGTATTTTATCCACTGACCTACTTACTGCCATTATCGGCCACCAGCGGAACGATGCTGCACTGAATTGTTCGTCTGAGCCATACAGTGCTATTCAATTCCATAGGAAACAGTTTTACCGCTAGCTATTGGATAAACACCCTAGAACCAATAAGCTAGAAGCAAGTGTTACCCTTTTGGATGTCTGCTCGTCGTTATAAAAAATCAGGACAACAGGGCCCAACCAGCGCACGACGTTGTCCACTGCTTCCTTGCCGAAGATTGAAAATTAAGTGTATTTGTCTGTGTGTTTTATTTATTTTCTTTCATTTACTACGCTTTTTTAAAATGGCGGGTTATAAATAAATTACTTACTTACTTACTGATACACACGTTAATGCCCGGGCCGCACTATGGGCATACCTGTTCGTCGTAGGCATTTTTATGACAAGTTTTTAAGACGTTTAGGAAGCTCCTCCCTCACTGGTTGTTCATAACAATTTAAAAACGGGAGATGGATTTTTCCACCCCCAGATGTTATGAACGAACTGAAGGAAGAACGTCTGAAAACCGCTAAAAACCGATTTACGAACAGTTGCGTCCGTAGTGGGGACAGGGCATAACACTTCAGGCCAACTTCACGCCAGAGGTGGGATAAAGAGTAAATAACCAAATGCCTCACATACAGGGACGACGATGGAACTATCCACTACCTACGTGTTCTTACTGGGAGAAAGCTGTAAGCATCATTTTGTTTTTGGTTGCAAATTAGGCAACCGCAATACGGGTTTCCTAGTCTGGAAGGAAACCCCTAACGCGGCAGTTGCTGTTACTGGTTTTGTTTTGTGTTTTGGTAGTTCCAATTTTGTTGTTGATTTTTTAATGATTTTTAAAGGAAGAGAATTTAAGAAAGTTGGTGCAATAAGTGAAATAAGTTTTTCAAAATAAGTGTAAAACTGGAGTAAGAAAAATAGCTGAAATTATATAATAATGAAAAGTAGAGATAGAGGATAGTGTAAGTGACGCTAATTTGTTAGGTCGGTAAAATATTTAAAGGAAAATTTCGTTTTAAGACCGTTGGCGTCACCGAGAGTAAAAGCTAGGCTTCACCTTCCAGATTTTTCTTCCGGATTCCAGACAGCCGTTTTCGTCGAGACAGATCTGGAAGGTGAAGCCAGGCCAAAAACGTCTGGAAGTCCGGGGTGTTGGACACCCCAGATTCCGGATGTCTGGAAGGTGCCATAGAGGCAACCCGTTCGATATACATTATAAATATGCAAATGGGGGAAGAAAAGGGAAAGTGATTGGCAGTTGTGACTGGGATGCAAGAGACATTTGAAATGTAAAGGGGACATCTAGGAAATGCTGAAGAACAGCAACTTTAGCTGTCATCATTATCATGAAAGTCTGGAAGGGTTGGCTTGACTATGCGGAAGCCCCGGACGTCTGGTAATCTGGAAGGTGAAGCCTGGCTTTCGGAAGCGTAGTCACCGGGCCAATTCACACTGGAAGGGAATGAGGTAAAAGATGCTACGCGACAAAAAAAATATTTGTAAAAAAAATAAAAAAATGCATGTATTAAGCAACTGGTTTAACGTCTGATCTTCCCTGCCTATAAAAATAAAATAAAAAATAAGTATCTACTAATAAGTTCCTACGACAGAATGGTTCAAGGACCACCTTAGAGAAATTTTTCCAGGTGTTTGTGGATCGAAAAGAGTTTCAGCGGTCGTTTGTGTGGCCCACAAGTGAACTTCCGTGATTAAAAGTGTTTTTGTGGCTCGAGTTTGATGTCACGGTGGCTTTTGATTTTGGCCGGAAATTGAAATTTAGGGGCAAACTACTTTTATCAAGTAGATAGACCAGCATAAAATAACACTAAGGAGTAGCGCCGAGACCTATGCTTTCCATGTTTAGCAAATGGGCCGTACTCATAGCGCCGCCCAATACGCTTGCGGCAGTTAATGAGAGACAAACTTGCGGGCTTAGAAATTTCTACTAAAGCTAAGGTGCGGTCTGCGCATATAGAGGTAACAAGATAGGTTGTAATTTTTTGTTTTGCTGTGCTCAGAATACGAAGTTATTGGAGACAAAGCTGGTGCATGACTGACTGAGTTTCACTTGGGATGTTCTCTATCGCTAGTGGTGCTAGCGTCGCTGCTATTCGAGTGTGTGTAACTTTCTTCAAGTCGTGACGCTACTCTCTAGTGTTCTTTTTCTCTGAGATAGATATAACTAGGACATACAACTCATGATCATTTCACCACATAATGGTTAGGACTTACTTTACTTTGAAATTGCCGCCAAAAAAAAGACAAAAGGGGGGGACTCTCACACACACTCAGAAATGACTCACGCTTGTGCCAGGGAAAGACGCCTTAGGTCAGAGGTGGGACCACCACCTATATTCTCTTGTTAGGAGAAAGCAGTAGGCATATAAACCAATCGATTCTTACAACAAATTAGCTCAAGGCCCATCTTAGGCAAGAGCAGAGCAAAACGACACTAGGGAGTAGCGCCAAGACTTGACAAATTGACACACACTTGAATAGCATCGATACTATCACCACTAACATCCCTACTGAAACTCATTCAGTCGTTCACCAGCGCTGGCTCTGATAACTACATTTTCTGAACATTGCAAAAAAAAATTATACAGCCTCCACTGTTTTCTTGGTGTGTGCAGACCGCACCATTGCTTACTAGAAAATTCTAAACCCACAAGTTTGTCTCGCCGCAATGGCAGTGGGCGGCCGTACGAGCATAATCCGTTTGCAAAATATACAGAGCATAGGTCTTGGCGCTACTCTCTAGTGTTATTTTGCTCAGGGTCAGAGCAGAGCAAAACAACACTAGGGAGTAACAGCAATACTTGAAAGAAGTGACACACAATCAAACAGCTGCGACACTAGCGCCACTAGCGATGGAGAAAGTCCCTACTAAAACTCAATCGGTATTGCACCAGCACTGTCTCCGCTAACTCCATATTCCGAACACAGCAAAAAAAAAGATACAGACTCCCCTGCTTCGTGGGTGTTTGCAAACCGCGTCTAAGCTGTAATAGAAATGTTCTAAACCACAAAGTTTGCCTCGCTTAAAATATCAAGAGCGTGGGGGTGGCGCAGCGAGCAAGACCCTTTTCCGATGCATGGAAAGGATAGGTCTTGGCGCTACTCCCTAATGTTATTTTGCTCTGGGTCAGAGGTGGGATAAAGAGTAAATGAATAAATACCTCCATAGAATCTCCCATAAGCTCGATTGTGAAATGCTCACTCTCAATCATTCTCTTTCTCTCTTCGAATTCAGCGATAAGATTCTCCTTTAGCTCACTGTTTTTCTCCTCAAATTCTCTCACAGCTCCTCTTCTTTCATTCACATACTCTCTTTCAATTATTTCCATTTCAACTTCTTTCCAAACATCATTTAGAATGAGCCTTTCCCTTAGCATGGCTTCGAGTTTTTTCAGCTTTTTGCAATATTCCGGTAATGCTTCTTCTTGGAGCTGCTGGAGTTGTTGCTTAAAGTATGCAAGCTTGTCATGATAGATCCTGCAAATGGTAACAATATATGCGAAAAAGGATGTTGGTACATTTGGAAACAAAAATTTGATGAGCACCTAGCTAGAAAGGAAATTTGAACATCTAAGAGTAACAGTGTTACTTCTTTATAAAGCTACAATAGCTGCGTTCTTTGTCACGGGAGTTCTCACCGGTGGTCTCCGGTTTTTCTTATAAGCCGTTTTTGCATCCACCAGTGACTTCTCACCAGTCAATTAACCCGTTTTTGAACTAACCAGTGTCAGGTTTTATCTCACCAGTGCGGACTAACCAGAACCTGCTCGTGAGCCCGGCTTCAGCGAGGAGTTAGCCGGTTTTCATCAACTCACCGGTGAACCAAAAGAACCGGACACTGGTGACTAAATACCAGTGACAGCCCGGAGTGCAACGAACGCAGCTAATCTCTGATAAGACAATTTGGATACCGGTCAGATTGCACTAACACGATTCTACAAATGACAATAATGATGAAACACAAAAAATGCAGGAAATGACGTTGGTAAATTTATAAACAAAAATCTGAAGAGCAGCTTGCTAGCTCCATGACACTGAGAGTAACAGTGTTACTTCTTTACAAAACTACAATTTAAACTACAAAACCCTTGATTTGTAGTAACATTATTTCATCACCATGGAATTCTTTATTTAGTCAATTAGTCATTTAGTCTTTTGGTATATCTGATCTGATGGCGCTAAACATATAGGCTTGAGTCAGCTAAGATTTCGAACTCTGCCAACAACACTCTTTCTATTGTTGGTGGAAGTCATCAGATGCTTGCCATGGTTTCCCAAAGATTTCTCTCAGTATACATTTTGTGCCTGTCTTGCAGAACCAGGAACTCATTTCATCAACAATCAAAGCATATCAGCCAAGTACTCAACTAAGAGCCAATGCCTATTGTACAGCATGTTGACCACTTGCTTGCAACCACAGTACTCAAAGGTGATTGTTGTTTAGGTTCGGACGAAACAGCTAAATACTTACTGTTCTTTCAGTTCTGTAAAGTCCTCAATTCTCTCTGTGTCAACCTCTAATCCACCTTTGAAATCATCTGCTGGAAACAGAACAGAACAGGTTAAAGCATGTCTTATAGAGAATGAATCTACACACAAAAGTAAGAGGTAAATTTTGCATTTGCATTTTGCATTTGCAGGCTCCTAACATTAGTCCAGTACTTTAATACGAAAGCCAACTGCTAGCATTTACTTATTTAGACTAACAAGAACTCAAGCTTCAAAAGACCTCAAAACCACATACCTCAGGTACTGAAATGTAAACCACGTGCTTCTGATTTACCATTTTCTTACCAGAAATACTTTAAAAACTTTTCTTTCAGAAAGGCTCTAAATAGAAAATTACAAAAATAAGCTGATTTAAGCTAGGCTCCAACAACAGTTTACATGTTTGAACAGCAAATTCTTCTTCAGTATTTCTAATTAGAATAATTTTGAGTTTTATACAAAAATCCCCTTATCGTCAGGCAGAGTCTATCGTTCCCCTATCTGGGAATCGATACTCCGGACGCTATTTTTCTCCGTTTGTCGGGGAATCGATATGTCTAGCTAATGTTCCCCGACAGACCGGGGAATCCACTTGCCTAGGTCTAATATTCCCCGCCAAGTCAGGGAATCGATGTGCCCTGGGCTAACATTCCCCGAGTACTCGGGGAATCGAAGTGTCCAGAGCTTTTGTTCCCTCATAATCAAATAATAGATTTAGAGATCGGGGAATCGAGGTGTGAGGGGCTAATATTCCCCGACATGGAAATACTGATTTTGTTGAGCTGAGGTCGGGGAATCCAAAAGCCAGGGGTAATGTTCCCCGACATGCAAATATTGATTTTATTGAGTTCTGGTGGGGGAATCCAAGTGCCAGGGCTAATGTTCCCCGATAAGTAATAATGACTTTTGAGGTCGGGGAATCGATGTGTCCAGAGGTAATGTTCTCTCATAATCGATTTAGAGATCGGGGAATCGAGTGTGAGGGGCTAATGTTCCCCCACATGCAAATATTGACTTAGTTGAGTTCTGGTCGGGGAATCCAAGTGCCAGGGATTAATGTTCCCCTATAAGCAATAATGGCTTTTGAGGTCGGGGAATCGAAGTGTCCAGAGCGGACCAGAGCTAGTGTTCCCTCATAATCGATTTAGAGATCCGGGAATCGAAGTGTGAGGGGCTAATTTTCCCTGACAGGCAAATACTGATTTTGTTGAGTTGAGGTCGAGGAATCCAAGTGCCAGGAGCGAATGTTCCCTCATAATCAAATAATCGATTTTGAGGTGGGGGAATTCAAGTGCCGGACCATTTGATTATGCGGGAACATTGTCTCTGGTTGATTCGATTCCCTGACCTCCAAACCGTCATTGCTAATCGGGCAACACTAGCTCCTGGCAATTCGATTCCCCTACCTCAACTCAACAAAATCAATATTTGCATGTGGGGTTAGCCCCTCACACCTCAATTCCCCGATCTCTAAATCGATTATATTGAGGAAGCTCTGTACACTTCGATTGCCCGACCTCAAAAGCCATTATTGCTTTCGGGGAACATTAGCCCCTGGCACTTGGATTCCCCGACCAGACCTCAACAAAATCAATTGCATATCGGGGAATATTAGCCCCTAACACTTTGGTTCCCCGATCTAAAAATCGATCATTTGCATGTCGAGGAACATTAGCCCCTCGCATTTGGATTCCCCGACCTCAACTCAACAAAATCAGTATTTGCATGTCGGGGAACATTAGCCCCTCACACCTCGATCCGATCTCTAAATCTATTATTTGATAATGAGGGAACATTAGCTCTGG
>JAKZAP010000012.1:4206229-4241851 GCA_023053575.1 Branchinecta lynchi | reverse complement strand
CACTTGCCGGTCCGCGACTAAAATCAACCGGAATTAATCACTCTGAATTGTCAGTCCAACTTCGACATAATTGTGACTTGTTTTTCAAAACTCGTTGTCGTCAAGCACGCAACTCAGGTAAAAGCGCGTTCAGGTGACACAAATACGACAGGGAAGTGCACCATATGAAAATCGATTATACGATAGAACGTATTTTCATCGGGCCTTCAAGCATATTGAAGTGATTAAAGGATGGATAACTAGATTGTTCAGTATCAACCTTTTTGATAAACCTTTAATAATTGCAGACCCATACTCTTACGTGTTGTACTCACTGAATTGACACTGAAAGACTTAGTCCCGTTCGTCACTGGATCAACTTTGGTCGCCACGACGATACAAGCTCCGCATCCACCTTCGCCACAGTTTTGCTTGACCGACTTCGTCAAGCATTTGTCTCGAAGAAAATCGACCAGTCGGTAGTCCCCGCCCAACTCGCCACCAACTAAAAGTGAAGAAGCTGGATCATTGGTGGGAAGTTGCTCGCAAACCAGTGCCATCTGTTTTATCAAAACATACTTTAATTGGCCTTTTTGCAGTTCTGCGATCCAAGCGGATTAGTAAATGAATGTCCCTCCTCATCTCATTATCAACATCAGTCATTCACAGATTGTAATAGATCCATAAGTTAATGAAATAGAAAGAGTAGTTTCACTTTTTCAACTGAAACGCAGTGCAAATCTCTTACTGTCCGTGAGGTCCGCACATTTTTTTCTGCTCAAGGAATATAATTTAGGTTAAAGGTTTAGTGGAAAAATTGCCATAATAGCAAAAGCTAAATAATAGACAACAAAGAGAAAAGAAATAAACACACATTAACAACTAATAAGATCTAAATAATTTTCAACAACGAATTAAAACAGAATACAGAAACAGTCAGGAAACAAACATGCACAAGTGAACAGCAAACGTGAAATTTTATTGGTTGCGTTGAAATAATAGTAACAAGAAGGGAGAATGAGTGGAGCGGACTGGCTGTACTAGATGCTGGAAACGGCTTGAGTAAATTTGAATGTCTTGTTGAGTAAGTCGGTTAAGGGAGATGTTCAGAAGGAGGTAGCGGAATCTGACTGACTGCAAAATTTCCTTACCAAAATCAATATTAAATAGTCCTTCAGCCCAAGCTGACTGCGAATCATATTTGACGGTACAAAACGGATAAGTCAGCTACATTTTATTAGAGCATTATTTCGGCCCTTCTTAGCAAGGATCCTCTTCAGGCTCAAGATGCTCAAGCTGGAAAACGAACTTCATCAAGAGGCCCTTGCCAAGAAGGGCCAAAATATAGCTCAAATAAAATCTAGCTGACTTATCCGTTTTGCACCATCAAATGTCAGCTATTAAATTTAGGCGTTTTTCTTTAACGGTTCGAGCCGGAGAGTTTCAAGCGCTTCCTTATGATTGGTATAGTAGAATATAATTTAACGCACATCCTAGCAGTGTCAGTTACTGATGGTGATGATTACTGGAATACCAATACTCTTGATGACTAGTTCTACATCTCGTTGACGCATCGCCGGTTACCTTGCCGAAGAGCTGGAAGCGTCACCACAGCTGTCCCCAACGAACGCCGTTTATTGGTTGACACAGGATTCGAGTCATCGTTCGGGCAACGTTTCTCGTTCTTCCCGAGGTTCACTAGCGTGTTGACTTAGTCATATGGAGTGAATCCCATGGTGGCTCTTGAAATTGGCAAATTGGCAAATTTCAGTAAACCTCCAAAATAATAAGTAAGTAAAGTAATTTATTAAAAGTATTAAAATTTATTAAGTAATTTAATTAAGTTATTTATTAAAATTAATTTATTAAATAAAATTTACAAACGTACCTATGTGTTCCGTTCCATTGACAATCAGGGCAGCTTTTCTCGACATACTTCCTTTATCCAACCCATACAGGGCTTAGACCTAAACACTTCTGGTAATATTTGTCAAAGTTTTATCAAAACATAACGACCAAGTTGAGCGTCACCACTGGTTTGACCAAAATCTGTAACTTCTCTTGAGATTACCGGTTATATTATGAGAATGGTTACTATGCCAGACGCGAAAGAAATAGCTTATCAGTAGCATTAATAAACAATATCCATTTTCTAGCAGAGTAGTCGGACCATTGCTGTCCTCGGCGAAAGTCGTGGACTCTACTCCGATACTAAACCATCCGGCTAGCCCCCCCCCCCCATTTCGCCCACCATGAAGAAGGGGCGTGATCCCAGGGTTCTAATCCGAAGGAGCGTACATCTTTTCGTTTAATTAGGGTCAATACGAAATGACTTTGGGTGCGACTGTTCTGTTTACGTAAAGAATGGGAAAAAGATTCCGTTCACGTGAAGATGAGTGAACAGAAAAACTTGTCCAAATAGGTTGCAACAAACTTTGTTGCTGGATAAAGAGGTTGTTGCTAACTCTTAAAGAAATTGAAAGGTTTTTAATGGTGTGCTCCTTGGAACACTCTAGTTGTGCCTTTTCGGGTCCCACCCCCCATCCCAGCCCGGTTCAGGGGCAAATTGGCCCAGATTGCCCAGTGAATAATGTTCGTAACTGGACCAGAACTGAACATAGAATGATGAAGTCTCTTGGACGTGTAGATCCTAGGGCTGGGAAATTGCTTTTGAAGTTGCACCTCCCCCACCCACCTCGTTCATGGGCAACTGGGCCCAGATTGCCCATGAGTAAAGTTCGTTACCCGTGACAGGAATCAGCAGGTACCAAGTTGAAACTTGGCAGGATTGTGAGCATTGGGGTCTCTTTTTACTTTTTGCGCCCCCCCCCCCCCCCAATTGGGCCAGATCGCCCATTTTTAATGTTTTTAACTTGACAATAACTGGACATAAGGCGATGAAATTCCTGTGTGCTTTTGGGTCATAGGGGTTGGCGAGAGTTGAACCACACCCACCCTCCTCGTTCATGGGCAAGTGGGCCCAAATTCCCCATGGAAAAGTTTTTGACCTGTGACTTGAATCAAACTCTAAGCTGGTAAACTTGACGAGAAAAAAGGTGTAACTAAGCATTTTGATGGGTATCGACCCCCCCCCCCCTCCCGTTCATGGGCAGCTGGGCCCAGATTTCCCAGGAGTTAAGTTCGTCTATGACAGGTCTCAAGTACAACTCTTGTACATTGGGGAGATTTATCTAAGGATGAGGATTTGGTGTAGCAGCAACAAATAAGAAGACGCCACGTACTTTAATCTTTAGTGAACAGTTGGAAACTTCACAGTTTTGTCATATGATCGATGATATGCCGTTCTTAACGAATTGTGACAAAGGGGGCATTAGGCTGCTACGATTTGGCTTATTGCACTTTTCATTACCTTGCTAATGGAAAAGAGGTTTAAATGGTGGGAATGGCTGGCAGTCCATTCAGTGTTCGAACTAATGCTATTCGTGCAAGATCTTCAACATTTCTTGGGATTTATACTGGGTTTGTTTACATTTAAAGCTTTTAAAGTGGGTTATGTAAATACTTGTTTGGTTATTGGGGATGAGAAATGTTTTCGCTCTAAAGCTGTCCGTATATAAAATGTGATGAACATTTTACTTTTACACTTCAAGTCTGAGCGCTTGCGCACTTGTTACCATAATCTGCGGAAACAGACCTGTTCAAAATTCAACATCCTAGGTAGACTCAAAGCTGATTTTTCGTAATTTTATGTTACTTTTTGACTTCACATACTCGTGCTAAATAATTACGTAAGCATTTAGTCGAAAACTTTGGTAGCTTGTTGTTAGATTCTGCAGAAAATTCGAAAGGATAATATAAAGGATAAATACAAAAGTAAAAGGTAAAAATAGAGTTAAGTGTAGCGAAGGACTGGTCGTAAGTCGTATCACTCGTTTATTTTGGCCTCACCGAGGTCTAAGACAATCCGATTTTTTTTTTTTTTTTAATTATTAATTTCGGCACTATCCAGCTTCAGTTGTCAATTCGTCCATGTCAAACGCAAGCCGAGTCGTCCCAACCCGATTTGATAACACCGTTAGGTCGGTGATAGGGTAATCACTCTAACAAAGGGTCTGTACTGGAAGCAACTCGCCCCTTTTTAAAACCTGTTTTACTTGCATATGATTTGTATCTGTTTCACTTGGGTCTTCCAGATTTAGCCTGTCCTATAGGTTAATTTTTTAAGTTTAGTCTGGCTGGATAACATAAATGAGCATACAAAACGAAAAGCGAGAGACACTACGTGCGTGGACTGTTGGTCAAGCTTCGATTGCAAGTGAAAAAGAATCCATGTAACTTGTCAACACAATAGAAAAGCTATCAGAATTCAAATGTGAGAAGCCCCACAAAACCCTTTCGAAGCAAGAGTATCTAGGGCAGTGACGAAAGACAAGGAAGATTTTTATATACCCCCGTGTCTCTCTTCAGCGTCCTTGGCGCATGCATCCTCTTTATTGTCCGCTCCCACCTCAGCATCGGCTCTATCCTCATCGATTGCGCTAAATGTTTCCCAGCCTTCCAGCAATCCAGTAACCTCTGATCCGTCCGCCTCGGACTCTGATGGTCCCTCCGGATTCCGATAGAGAGGGTCACCCTCGTCCCAATCGAGGAGTGTTCGCAGGAGATCAGACAAGGCGACCTGCGTCATCTGCCTCGAGCAGAAAAGGCTAGGCGTTGTCACAATCCCCTGCGGTCACAGCAGTCTGTGGACACAGGTATAATTTATTTATTTATTTATTAACTTTTTAATTCACCTTTCGCCATAAACTAACATACAAACAACAAACAAAAAACAACAACACTATGGTACAACATCAATGTATCTCCAGCAGATGCCTCCAGACTGGTAGGTTGTAGAAAATGGGGTTTGCTGCCAGGATGATCAGACAGTTCTCCGACCGCCATAACCTTACAACCAAAGATGACCGGGCTTTACGAGCAAGTTCAGCAAAACTGCAGCAACGGTTCTGGACAAATGCCTGACTTATGCTCTCTCGAGCCGGCAGACGAATCAGACGTCTAAATATTCTCTTGTCACAATATATTCTCTTAGAACAAATATTCTCTTGTAAGCGCATAGAGCATATAAGTCGGACGAGGAAATTCCACAATTAACAAGACCAAAGGTGTCGATGGGATCCCAAAAATCTAATATTTGATTCAGACAATCAAGTCTTGTCTTCGCCAGATCCAGTCTTGGACAGGATAATCATCAGAGAAAACCTATAAGCCATACCTATTTTAACGATACTGACCGAGACTTCCTGCCGATTTCAGAGCGAACTACTAGTCCAGCAAAAAAAAAATACAGAAACAAAACCAGCGTATCTCCTTATCCCTATAAAGAACATCTAATCCACTTTGAATAAAAGTTTGACTTTAAAAAAAATCCGGTTACAACCGGATTCCGGAATAATTATATGTCCGGGTAAAAAACCATCGTCATAAACCGACTCAGCCTCTCTTCTTACCCCTTAATCTGTCATCTAATCGAACTTTTGCTTTTAACAAATTTTCCGGTTTTGGCCGGATTCCGGGCGAACTATTTGTTCAGCGAGAAAATGATTTTCACCATCGTGTTCGGCATGTCATTTTACCCATAAATCAAACATTTAATCAACTTCAGATTTTAACCAACTTTCCGGTTTTCGCCGGATTCAGGGCGAACTACATGTCCGTCGAGAAAATAGTTTTCACCATCGTCTTCAGCATGTCTTCCTACCCCTAAATCAAATATCTAATCAATTTCAAATAAAACTTTTACTTCCAACAAACTTTCCGGTTTGGGCCGGATTCCGGTCGAAATACTTGTCCGTCGAGAAAATAGTTTTCACCATCGTCTTCAGCATGTCTCCCTACCTCTAAATCGAACATTTAATCAACTTCAAATAAAACTTTTACTTTCAACAAACTTTCCGGTTTGGCCGAATTCCGGGCGAAACACTTGTCCATCGAGAAAATAGTTTTCACCATCGTCTTCAGCATGTCTTCCTACCCCTAAATCAAACATCTAATCAATTTCAAATAAAACTTTTACTTTCAACAAACTTTCCGGTTTGGGCCGGATTCCGGGCGAAATACTTGTCCGTCGAGCAAATAATTTTCACCATCGTCTTCAGCATGTCTTCCCACCCCTAAATCGAACATCTGATCAACTTCAAATAAAACTTTTACTTTCAACAAACTTTCCGGTTTTGGCCGGATTCCGGGCGAACTACTTGTCCGATGACAAAATGGTTTTCACCATCGTGTTCAGCATGTCTTCTTACCCCATAATCGACTATCACATTAGCTGTTTAAAAATATTTTGCTTGTCCCTTAATTTGAATCCCCTCCCCCACCCCTAAATGTAGAGCTACAAAGCCCATCTACGAACTTGACTGGTCCGACGACCCAACGAACCCTCACACCAAGTTTCATCAAAATATCTCATTCCCTTCGAGAGTTATCGTGCTTACAGACGGACGGACGGACGGACGGACGGACAGACGGACAACTTTTGCGATGTCATAGGTATCCCTCCACTTACGTTTTGGGATCCCAAAAAGTGAATAGCGGAGCAACGAAGTAACGCATTTTCACTGGGTTTTCAAGCTTCTTTAAGTGTATAAGCGATGGGTAACTAGATTGTCATACCTAAGACCTTTTCAGTTAAACTTTAAATCATTGTGGATAAAAACTAAAGCAACGAAATCCTTATCAAAATATGTTTCACAGTTGAATTTTAGCACGAGTACTAATTTTAGGAAGTGTAACAGTAACATGAAAAGCGAAGAAAAACAAGTTCACGTAAACCTGGCCTGTCTTGTTTCCATTCTGTTTCAGCATCGTGGCAAAAATCCGCCACGAAGCTCCCAAGCCAGGAGGGGTGACCCCTCATTTCGACGACTTCTAAATCACAATATACGACTCTAATGAACCCACGAAAGTGCACCGTTGTCGCTTCGCGACAACGGCACGCATTCCCCACCAACTGGTAATAAAACCGGTGTAAAACTAACTGCAATGCATCACCTGGAATTATTGCTATACTGAAAATCCAAATATATAAATTCATAACCACAGCTTTTCATTTTCGCTAAAGAGGAAAGCTCAGTGCATGGCAAGTTTTAACTACTTACCGTACAAATTCTATCCTTTAATGTATTTCAAATCCCACGAATTCAAAGCCTAATCATAGTAAAGGACATAATGAGTGTTTTCTACCCTACTTACCGAAGTTACTACGCGTCATGGCTTCTTGACGTCAAGGCTGGAACGCAGTTAAACAAAATTTGCAATATACCACTCTATATGGGGGATAATTCTCGGAGATTCTCAAAAGATTCTCAGAGAACCGTTACTATATAGTTGCTATTTCGAGAAGGTTGGAACGGACAGCGTAGTAACTTTGGAGGCTGGAACGGAATTAGTAACTAATAATTATTAGAGTTAGAAGGGTGGAACACGCTTACTCTTCTTCTAAATAGAGAATACTACAAAATGCGCCACAGGCAAAATTTTGTGAAACGCCAAGGAGCAGAGCGCCTTTTGCGATTCTAGTGAAAGTAGAGAATAGCCTACTTATGAAATCACAACTCTGTCGAAAATGTGGCAAAATAATTGTCATCCAGAATAAAATAGACAGGGAACAGATTTGTTCTGAATTTCAAGCAAAAAAATGTAATTTTCACGTTAAAAGACATGCTTACTCGGAAAGAAAATGAGGAAAACAGGTTTGCCGGTGCATTTAAAAATTGAAAATCCAGGGACATAACAATTTTGCCGAGAAGATTTAAGGTGCGTTTTTTTTATGTAGTTTTGCTGTAGTCTCACAGTATTTTGACGTCCTTCTATTTCAGTTATGAAAGTACAGTACATGTACCGTTTATTTGTCTATTCCACATACTGTACTTTTATAACAAAAACAAAAGTATGTCAAACTACACCGAAACTACATAAAAAAACGCACCTTTAAGTTGCATTTTTTGGGTGTAGTTTCACTGGACTTTTGACATACTTTTGCTTAGTTGAGAAAGTTCTGTGTACCATTGTATTTTTCCATTCGATATACTGTGCTTTCTTAACTAAAACTAAAGTTCGGTAAAATACAGTAAACCTAGATTCGAAAAAATACAACTTTAAACTGGTTTGCAGAATTTAATTCCTTTTGTGTAAAAACAAAAGATGATCCATTGACGAAGCGAACTTCGCCAATGCAGGATATTAAAGTGCATTTGAAATGTTTGTATCTGCCTAATCCTCATCTGTGACCTTACCACCAACTTAGGTTCGAGTCTAAATACGCGACGGAAGATGCGCTACACAGCAATTGAAAAACGAAAAAGTTCGCTTTCAGAGTACAGTGGGTCCTCAACCGACAATCGCAAGTCCGTCGTATCCGCGTTCATCTAAATCAGCGTACAGGAGTGCTGCGTGAAGCCGCCACCCTAAACTCCTATTTTTGGGAAATGACTTAGGGAAAAAGAGTAAAGGTTGAGATAAAATTCAGTGGAGTATCCTGAAAGGAAGCTTAGAGCCTTCACTTTCTGCTGGTACCATAGTTTACTTGAAATTGTTCAAGGCTAAGCTGGAAAACACGAAAGAATATAGGCACCCAAGTGATCATGAAGTCGCCCACTTTGCTAAAAATAGTATTTTGCTACATGGTGAAGTTAGAGGCCAGCTGTTTGGTCAGAGAGGTTCCTTGACCTTTTGCAAATAACAAAATTTGCTGTTTTCTTGGAATTTGCATGATTTTTCTGGGGGTGGCAGCTTCATGATCCAAGGTGGCAGGATCATGTACCATGGCAAATTGGGGGGTGGGCGGTGCCGTAGTAAGGGCAGCTTCATGCAACACTCCTGTACTCTCATTGGCTTAAAACCAACAAAATGGTCGCTTACGACACGTTACGATCGCTTCTGAACGTCTATTGCCAGTGGAGGACCCACTTAGCTTACTATAAAAATAGATTGCTTGGAGTAGTAGCCGTATTCTGATATTTTCATCCGAGAGACTGTGTAATGCTTTCAGTTGTGCTTTAAGACTAGCAGGTTAGCCAAAAATTTAACTCCCGACTTTGAGGTATTCCAGCGACTGCAGAACCACTCTGCCGTGGGAAACGAACTTCGGTTGTACATACAAATATTCCTTGCACCCACCTTAACCTTGCTTTGCATAATCGACTTTTTTCACGGTCCAGGATATAGTTGCTTCAAAAGGGTTTCGTGGGGCTCCTATCATTTGAATTCTGATGAATTTTATATAAGGTTTTAAAACTTCATGGCGTCTTGTCCATTTGTAGTCAAAATTTGATCCACAGTCCATGTACTTAACCTTGTCTTAGGCTTTTGGTTTAGTTATCCAGTCAGACTTCACTTTAACAATTAATCCATTGTAACTTTGAAGGCTAAAATCTGAAAGACCTAACATGCCAATCATATGCGAGTAAAACAGGTTTTAAAACAAGGCGATTTGCTGCCCTTTGCCAGACCCTTCGTTCGAGAATTTGAGAATGGTGTTTCCGACCTAACACGGTTATAATAAGAACGACTGCTATGAATTAGCAAAAGGCAGGGGGAGTGGGGGGAAACACCCCCCCCCCTTTGGTCCACCCCTAACGAAAACCTCGTTACCAAGCATAAAAGTTAGTAACGACCAATCTGAATACCTTTTCCTTTTCACCCATCTTCACGTAAACAGTATCGTTTTCCCCATCTTTACGGAAACAGAATAGTTGCACCCAAAGGCATCTCGTGTTGATCCTAATTAAACAAAAAGGGTTGGCTCATCTTCTGCGATTGTGTCCCTTTCTTTCATGGATTTAATGACAGGGTCGAGATGGGTCAACTGTCTGGTGGGTGAACTGAAGGGTGGGAGTAGTGACGGCTGGTCGAACTGGCGGGTTTCTTAGGCCAACTGACGGGTGAGCCAACTGTCGGAAAAATTGGGCGAATTGACGGATTTTTTAGGCGAAATGACGGGCTAGCGGACTGACGGTAGGTGAACTGGCGGTGAGCATAGTGACGGGTGGGTGAACTGACGGGCGGACAAAATGACGGGTGGTTGAACTGTCGGAAAAATTGGGCGAAATGACGGGTGGTCGAACTGTCGGAAAAAGTGGTCGAACTGACGAATATCTTAGGCGAAATGACAGGTGGGCGAAGCCCCAGGATCTGTCAGGAAACCGGACAGATGAGACAAGAGAAACTTCATGGAATTCTATAGCTCAGCCGTAGTCAACCCAGAAATCCTTAATCAAGCTGGTTCACACATTCTAGAGAAGCTAGAATCACATATCCAGTTAAGCCCGAGGCTTACTAGCCGAGATGGACCATAACGTAGATCAATTTACCCGTATGGCAAATCATGTACAAGAGTGTGTCACATAATACATAAGCAAGTATAAAGCAAACACTGAGTCCCTAACTAAATATATAAATAGCTCTTACCATAAATCTACTATAACAGAGAGGTCCTGCTAGGACTCAGGATGAAAGAGAACTGCTTTTACCTCCGGATTCATTCTGTAGCAAAAATACTCAGAATGATATGGATCAAAGCCTAACCTTGGATTCTTGAGCAGCTAACTGGAGCTAGGGTATAAAGACCGAGTGACCTATTCTCTCGATGCCGGGAAATGAACGATGGTGATGAAAACCGAGAGATATGTAGAAAAGTAGGCGATAGAAGGAGGAAATAACTAGGAGGACTATTGCAGAGCAAAGTGCTATGGGATGTCTCCATAACGTAGCAGACGAACAACATAAACAGAATAATCCTGAAGTTGAGTAGTGGCGCAGCACGTTGTCTGCAGAACCTCTACTCCCAAAACGTTTCTGGTCAAAAACAGAATTTACTAATTGAAAAAAAGTCTCAGAGTAAGAAAATTTTTCTAGGAAATGATAAATTTTTTTCGAAAAAATATAGTGCGACTTTTTTTTATATGAAAACAGGCAATAAAAGTAACCAGAGATTCAATACCTTGCCCCCTCCCAAAACATTCTGGCTCACTCTAAAGTAAAACGCAACGTTTTTTATTTATGCAACGCTGCCGGCCCTATGAACCAGTTTTCAGAATTTGCCAGTTTTCTAGTAAAGCGTTTCTCCTATAAACCGTTTTAGCAAATCCGTTTCAAGAGAAAACGTACCGCACAAGAATGTGGTGCAGGAGAAAGCGTTTCTATTTGCAAAAGCATTTCTTAGAAAACTGGTTCAAAGGGCCGGCAGCGTTGCATCCTGAAGGGTTGCAGCTACATAACATTTCATCGCAAAACTGGTTCAAAGGGCCGGCAGCGTTGCATCCTGAAGGGTTGCAGCTACATAACGTTTCATCGGAAAACTGGTTCAAAGGGCCGGCAGCGTTGCATGCTGAAGGGTTGCAGCTACATAACGTTTCATTGGGAATTCGTGCCAGAAGTACACGTGAGACATAATAATATCCGATGAAAAACAAGCTTCCTTCTTCTGATTTGGATAGTCTTATGCGCGATACATTAGTTAAGAGACGATGAAAATCAATGACCGATGCAAACGTCTGACCTCCGCGTTTGAAAAAACGTGAGTTTTCTGAAAAGGCTTCTTACTGCAGCAATCTCACAGAAATTCCTCTACTATCCCTATCACCATTACCATTTATATACATGTATAGTCAACAATAATGACTTTATAAGCTAATATTTTATTCATTAAGAATTTAGAAAACAAGAGCTAGAAGCTCATATGGCACTTGCAACGCTGTATCAGAGGATGAAAATAGGAATTTGCCAATTCGTGCGTTAGTTGTGTTCATTTGTAAGCAAACCCCTTGAGATAAGAATGATCATGGGTCCTTTGAAATCGTGAGAATGGATCGTCCTTAAAAACTATTCTATTTACGCATTTGGCTGTGATGATGCTCACTTTAAGGGCGCTAGAACATTCATCCGTAACGAACACTCTTGCACAAATGATGATAAGCTCATCGAAATCATGAAAATACGTATTTTGCTCAAAATAATTGTTTTTACTTTAAGGAAATCACAAAACCCTTGAGGCAAAACGGATCATTGGCCCTTGGGGATCACGAATGTAATTATATCTTTTGGTCAAAAGTGTTTTGTTTTTGTTTTCGGTAAGATATGTAATTTAAGGGTGCTAAAAATTAATTTCTTAGCAAAATCCTTGGGGCATAAACGATCATGGGCTAATGGGGATCATGAAAAAGTATATCTTGCTTTAATAGTACTTCAAGGGATGGTCGAATCTGAGCAATGACAATTTCTAAGCCAATCTTGTTAAGTCTCTGATGTTCAAAGTCGAGTTTCATCGTCCTTGCGGATCTGGAAGTACCTTAACTCGCGGTGACCGGAATTTCGGACCCACACCCCCTACAACTGCCCCAAAGGTGCCCGAATCTGGTCCGGTACTGTGACGTATCTATGGCTTGTGCTTGCTCTTCCCGCCAAGTTTCATCACTCCACTCTAAGGGTGTCACAAGATTGCCGATTCTCCCCTCCAACCCCCCCTCCACATTCATGGGATCTGGTCGGAACTGATCTCGGAAATTTGAGATACGAGGCTTTTCCTAATATCAAGTTTCATTCAGATCCGATCACCCCTTCGAAAGTTATACATGCCTCAAGACTCCGGATTCTCCACCCCCCCCCCCCCTCCCCACGATGGTCAGATTGGGAAACTGACAATTTTAAGCCAATCATCTCAAGCCTCAAATGGTCAAGCCAATTTTCATCGTCTTAGCCCCCCCCCCCTCCCCCCTCGCACCCCCCCCCCCAGGGTCCGAATACGGCCCGGTTCCGTCGCTCATGTATCTAGGGCATGTGCTTGTTCTTCCCACCAAGTTTCATCCCAATCGCTCCAGTCTAATCGTGTCACAATATTTCCGGTTCTCCCTCCGACTTCCCCCCCCCCCCCCCCCACATTCATCGGATCCGTTCAGGACTCGAAGTGGGAGATCTGAGACACGAGATTGTTAATGTACAGCTTCATTAAGATCCTATAACCCGTTCCAAAGTTATAGATGCCTCAACATTCCGGATTCTCCATCCCTCCATTCCCCCCCCGGTGGTCGGATTAGGGAAGTGACTATTTCCAAGTTAGTTTGGTTGGGTCCCTTATATGCCTGCCAAGTTTTATCGTCCTAACTTTCTGGAAGTACCCTAACTCGATAACAGTGAACCGACAGACCGATCGACCAACAGACCGAAAAGTAATCTGTGTATGGCACTTGAGAAAAGCTGCAAGTGACATAAGAAATGAGCTATTCAAGAAACCATGGATTTTAATAATTACATATAACTTTGGACGCTTTGGAAACTTGCAAATAAGGCATCAAGAAAACAACCACAGTAATCTTCGAAATAACTCATCAAGAAAATAATGACAGTAAGCTTATAAGCATAAAGATTGAGGTCAAATTGGTTTTGGAAAGGGAAACAAATCATAGTAAATTACATCGAGTGTCTCAGTAAGTACTTCCACTTCCAAGCTGACTAGTTTCTATTATTCCCCCTATTTCTCACCATCAGCACATCTGACAGACATAGTAAAACAGCTCTCAGGTTGACGAGTAGAAAATCTGGAATCTGCTCCCCGCTGGTAGTATAGAAAATGTAAGTTACCCATTACCCTATAGACCCGACTTATAAGTATATCTATAGACACACATAAGTGTTGATTTTGAGACAACGGGGGACTAACAGAATCTAGTCCACTTTGAATGCCGAGCCAGAATAAGGCGAATTGATAACTTGAGACTTATCAACAACAAATTAGAGAGCACAACTTAACGCAGCACAACACAAATTCTTTTTAGAAGGAGCATCAGTATAACTGACAGTATTTGAAACCTTGTACTTCTTTTCTTGAAACTACCAGGATAATATTCCAGGATCTCCCATCATAGCATTCAGATTTTCATGCAATTATACTCTGTACCCACAGCATTCTCTTATTTCTTCCTTTCCACTTGAAAAAACTATTTTGTAAAGCAATATGGTCAAACTGTTGGTAGATGTAGGTTGCAATGGTAAAAAACAATTCTCTTATCCTTTGAGTCCAGCCTCTCAAATGGAACCATAAACATAAACTTCTGGGTCAGAACCAGAACAATGTGCTTGACATAAAGGTTGAAGTTTCTGAATTCCAGCAATAATGTCATCAGAAACCTTCTTACTGACTGTGTGGAGATATTGAAGCTTAATACTGAAGATTAAAAAGATGAGATCATGTTATTTCAAATATGCGAAGCACCTGCTCCACTTAACAAAATTATGTCATAACCATACATTGACAGGTTCAATTCAAGATGCAAGTGTGACCCTTTGGGATGTTTCCTCATCGCTTTCAAAAATCATGGACAACAGGGCCCAACCAGCGCACAAAGTCGTCCACTGCTTCCTGACCGAAGAATAAAAATTAAGTAGCCTATCTTTTTTCTGCGTATTTATGTGTTTTGTTTATTTTCTTCATCTACTCTGCCTTTTCAAAATGGTGGGTCATAAATAAATTACTTACTTAAGGAAAAGCTTTGCTCCTTCCCGCTCAACTGTCACATCAGGAAAATAGTAACAAACATTTTCTCCAATATCAGTATCATCAACAACAAAAATTGGGAATTGAGATGGTATGGGAGGCTGAGGGAAAGGGAAAGGTTCAGGAAGGGATGCAGTGTCAGAAGATGAAGTAGGATTAAAAACCCCAAGACAAGACCAGGACAAGACAATGGGGAATTCACAGTATCAGAAGGATGAACCAACTGGATGTGGACATCCAAACTTGACTACTATAAAAAATCTTTTCTGACAAAAAAAAAGGCAGAAAAGCGTATCTCGATCATTCTCCATATGAACGAAACATCTACTGCCCAGTCTATCGCCTAATGTTTCTCAAGAAACAACTCACTGTAGAATTTATAACCACAGTATTTACACCTCACCCTTTCAGGGGACATAGCATAGCATTCACCAGACTAGGTATGCTGATTTACTTAGTTTGGTCAGGTAAGTTAGTCAGGTGAAAGTAAAACTGATTGGTATTAAATTAGATTGGTATTAGAAAGAGTTCAGAAATTATTCAAAGAATTATCAAAAGAAATTAATTAAGTGAATTAAGAAATCATTTCTTCACTAAGCTTATGCAAATAGGATTGTAGCTTATGAACATCCAGTTGGTCTGTGACAGGCTAACACAGAAAACAAAAACAGAGATTAAATTATTTACTTACTCTGGCAGAACTCCAGAACATCTTTGTCCTTTTAGACAAATTTATATAATGATGTGACTCCTCCATAGTGATGAGTCACAATTTGCGCACTTTTCAGTTTGAAAGATGGCACGACAAACAAGAAGAAAACGGAATTTTCTTTCATGGAAGTGAGCTAACAAAATGAGTTTAACAGCGGGAGGTAGAGGACTTTTGATTTAGATTCTTGAGTTAACAGATACTTATCGGCGTATGATGACAATTACGAGCCTGTTAATGGTAGAAATGTTGCCAACTAGTTCAATAAAAATAATTTCTTTTTTAAAGAAAAAATTAGTCTTTTCTACTTTTGATTGGCTATGTGCTTTATGCAAAACCAACCAGTAGAAAGCATAATTCGCTTTTGTAATAAGAGTTTGAAGACTTTAAGCTGTAATATCTTTTCAAACACCTATGCGAAAAATGTAATCATACGATCAAAAAAAAGTTAGGATACCTTTTCCAGCCCAGGTTCACAAACGCCTTCACCTAAGGCGTGTTCTCGACGTTCCCTGAGGTCTCCGATTAAGGAGTAGCCGCGTTTTGTTTGTCCCGGGGAACCACTATCACTATTCTCCCGAGTCCCCACGGGCGGGGAATGCTCTGATTATCATCACCGTTGTCAAAAAGGACTCCCTTTCATATTCGGAGGGGAATCAATTTTTGCCAGTGTTTGTGCAATGTAGAATTAATTAAAAAGAATCAGAATAAACAAATCCCAAAATAAAGTGGATCTTGTAATTTCGTCAACTGCACATTCTTTTTTTCGAACAAAATACATTTTAGAAGCATTCTCCGTGTTCTCGTTGTTTTCCTAGGCGGAGTCTGCGTGGAGTGACTCCCTCTATTCTCGCCGTTTTCTTCGATTCCCCGAGGGCTCCTCGGGGAACGGCGAGAACACACTTTTAGGAAGTCCCGTATCTAACAGTGTTAAGTTATTTCGTTTATGCACTTTTTTGTTTTCGGAAAAGTTCGATCACTTCGACCGTTTTTTACGGTTTTTTGTTTCCCTAAATTATATATAAATTATTTCCTGTTGAATGACCTTGGTTGTCGACCAAGCTACGCTCTTTTCTTGGCTTTTACCTCATGAATTTTTTCTGTTTACCCCAGAACCCAATAAAACATGAATATCAAAGTGATGTTGTAAAGATTAAAAGCAAAGCGATAACAAGAACAAGAATCGAGACCAGGGGCACCACGAATGGGGGGGGGGGGAGGTTGTCCATTCAATTTGTGGAAATAGTCAAACGGATACAGTCAATACAAAAACAAAATTTTCAATCTTCAAAACAGTCGATTTTTCGTCAAACATGCATTATTCTTAAAAACTGTCGGTATCTCTGCTAAAACAGTCGGTAAAACGACCAGCCAGTCAGTAATTACCTTCCCCCCTTCCCCGAAATATTTTGGCTGGTAATGCCTCTGATTGTAGGGTTTTCCGAAAATGAATTGACGAATACATAGCCTCCGCAAAAAATTCGAACTCAGGGTTTAAGGTCGAGAAACGTTTATTGCAGAAACGTTTTTGCAACCTATACTTTCTTCAACGGATCTTAAAACAGCTCTCAAAACAGTTTCTTTTACAAAAACGTTTCACAGAAAACGTTACAAAGTACCAATCAAGCTGAAACTCTTTTTGTAAAAACGTTGAAGTGGGCAGATTTTTTTTTTTTTTTTCGAGATATAGACCTTCAATTAAACCGAAAAGGAGTCATTTTGAGCCTTCATGACCATATCGTAGCAGAGGAGAACCAATAGAATTCGGCGACGCAATTTCGTGAGAAAAAAAGACCAGGGTAACGTTTTTGTTTGAAGAGTTTTCCAGTTCCAAAATCGAACGAAAATAAATTTCCTTTTCTAGCGATATATGTATTACATTGCCTTTACTCTTACAAGTCCCAGCACAGGCCACTATCTTTCAACCTGATCTAACGATGTATGCCTTTTTTAAAGCTCAGAAAGTAAAGCTGGGCAAACGGAATCCGTGTCATTTGCAACGTATTTCACAAAAAGAGGGGTATTTTACTTTACAGTACAACTATAGTTACGACTCTGATAATCTTCATTTGTGTCTGAATCAGTAGAAACTTCGACCTTAATCTTCATGGTGCCAACAACTATCAATAAGCACGGTTAATTCATTAGCTGCTATATATGATATTAGTAAGACTGGAAAATTGTATCTCTAATTTCAAAGAAATCTAGTCGAAAAGGTTCATCTCTAATTTCAAGAAATCTAGGTCAGTTTCAAATCTGTCAGACTATAGTTTTTACTTCAAGCTTCTGATGATTACCACACATAATTTTCGAAAATGCCAAAATAGCTTTTAAATATCAACATTTTATCTTCTACTGATGTCTGATTTTTGTCGTTTCCCTTGGAAAAACAATTCATAGTATCGCCTCTACTGGCAATCGTAAAGTGTCGGAAGCGATGGTAACGGAATCGTTGGTCGATCGATCGGCCTATTTTTTGTTTCACTGTGTACCTTACTATTGGAGTTTTCAACCCTTGAAAGTTAAAACTGGTGTGTCTCATGAAGGAATTTTTGTACGAAAAAACGGATAACATATACTTTGATCAGCTAATCAAGGTCTAATGATGGAAGTTCAGAAAAAAATCATCCGTATTAGTTCACAAGTTGACTTTTTTGCAGTAGGCCAACTTTCTAGTTTCACAACTTAGAAAGGAGCAAAGGAAAGCTCTAACTTCTTTGGCAATGACTTCTGTAAATTTTCTATTTATCCCTCAAAGAAGATACTTTGGCTGTGGGGCCAGGTTACTGCCGCACATATTTAACTTATAGACTTTAGTCCAACTTTAGATCCCAATTGTGAGACATTGAGCGTACTTGTAAGCACCAATCGGCTGTTACACCATAATTATCTGTGGCGACGAGGGATTAGCAACTTTTTCTAGTTGATGTACCTATTGTTTGTTTCCATTGAATTTGATAGTAAGTACAATTTGGTTTCCAATTGGGAGACAAGGGGACTTGTAAGTAATAATCTGCTATTAGGCTATGGTCATCTTCGGCGATGAGGGTTTGCAACTTTTGCTAGTTAGTGTACCTACTATGGTACCAGTCTCCAGATAAAAAAGTGTTCGTACTGACAAAGAGATCGCAATTACTGAATTTAACGAAACGATTTTTATCAGTTCCGTATGTAAACAGACCAAAAAAAAGAGTGTCCTTTTTATCGACAAGACTTTTCCCAGTCACCGTAATGAAAAAGGAAAAACAACCGATATCAGGATCTCGATCCGACCATCGGCTTGACTTCCCGACAAGGCTTTTGTCGGTATCATCTCCGCACCGACAAAATTTTCCGATGACAAGATGTACCGACAGAGCTTCTGTCGATATTAGAAACGGTATGAGAAAAGTGTTTTGTACGAGATCTAGGCATTGTGAAAACGTCATGCGTTAAATGTTATATTGCCTGGAAGAAGACGAGAAAGGACAAATTGACAAATTAATTAATAAATTTTTAGTTTATTTTAGTGAATGTTTGGTTAGAATATGATAGTAAATGTGTACTGGTTGCGTGTTTCAAGCGCGTATGTGCTTTGTGTGTATCCGGTCGTCAAGCCGGAATGATTTTTTTTTAGTAAAGTTGTTGAATCCTGAATCCTGAATCCAGAGCCGAAAAATCGCAGAAAGAGCATCTGCTGCGTCGTAATCATCATGGGAGATGAATGGCTTGCAACTTTAGCTAGTTGGTGTAGATTATTATTTGTTTCAGGTGGGTTTTATGGTAATAACGATTTGGTTGTCTATGACGGAGAGGGACTTGTAAGTAAGAATGGGTTGCTAGAGCACTGTCATTTTCACGAGGGGCTAGAACCCTGTACAAATTACTGCACATTTTATTTAATCTCCATAAATCTGAGGGTAAGAAAATTATCGCTGCAACATAGAATTAAGATAAGTTGCGGATAGCTTTATAATATCAACTAAGTTATATAAGATAATCTTTCAAGTTGTCATCCATCACGATGGCACGATGTCTACTATTCAAAAGGATAAACTTCAACTTGCTTCATAGTCAATATATTTTTTTCAATCCTTTCCAGCGATATTCTTTTTTTTTTCATCGCTAAGGGACCATTGATGGTGTGATCACAGAATGTATCATCAGTTTTCTTGAAGAAAAATTCTTCTTGGAACATACGATTTTGAAAGTTTCGATGTGTTGACAACTTCAGAGTTTAGCCTACAGCAAAGAAAAAAACTGTTTCTCTAGCAGCACTTTACGTTGCCCAGGCAACGTAGATCTACTTTAGAACTTCAGATCAGCTATATCTAAAGGATTGAAAAGCCACAGTCCTGAGATCGTCTTCGGTGAGTGGCTCTTCGCATAACGGACAAGGTTCATTGCCTCTAACGATCTGCAAGAACTGACTCATCGTAGTGGGAAACCGACACAATGCGCACACTGTAAAATCATCACTAACTACGTGATACCCAGTTGCAATGCACATTGGGAGACTGTTTCTACAGTCGTTACAATGTAGGTCGGTAGATGGCACTGGAGCGTCACAGTAGGGGCATGGTGTCGGTGCCCCAGACTCGTCTTCTTCTTCTGGTGCTCTTGGTGGCTTGCGAGCCACGCTTTCTACTTTCGACTTGTACTTCGGATCGATTGAATCACGAGTCTTCGGGTTGAGCAGCAAAATGGCCAGACGGTAGGCGGACTGCCTGAGTCCTGCTCGGTGACACTCGATAACTGCCGTTGTTAAGATCTGCACTGCGTGGGTCTGAAATTTGGATACGCTTCGTGAAATGCGCAAAAGCATGTGCGCAGCCGCTACGTGATTACTCCGTTTCAAATGAATTCGCACGAGGAGGTAACTATGCACTAATTCTAAGGTATGTATAAGGTCTATCGGTACGGAAAGTGAATGTTGCCTTAGTCGTTTTACCGAGTCGAGTAAGGCTGATCTGGCTGCTCGGAAATTTCCATTTCTGAGTTCGTTTGCTGAAATGGCAGAAGCCAATACTGCTGCTTCCAAGTGCATACCCTTCATTACATACAGCTCCAAAGCATAATGTTTTGTTTCTTCTCTTTCATTCAGTTCACGGAGCACCTTATCAACCACGTTGTCAGATTTGGACTCTAGAGCTATATCCACAGCGTACAGTATAGCGTCGTTGTTTGTCCGGTCTGAAAGAAGGACGGACAAGGCTTTTTCGACTTCGTTTGCTTTCCAGTAATATTTCCCTGCGTCGAGAATGTTTGAGTCCAGATGAAAATACTTGGCAAGTTCAAGAAAGTCCTCACTGCTAGCGGAAGCCCCCGAGAAGTCGCTGAAGACGTGGAGACTGTTGGTTGTCCGGGCGATTTCAAAAGCTTCCGTTTTCTTTCCGGCGTCAATGAGGAATTTGATGGCCATAGCATTGTCCCCTGTACTTCGGCAAAATTTTGCTATAAGTGCCGCCGCATCAGAGCTCTTTGATTCTTCGTACAGCTTAACCGCTGCTTCTACATCATTCAAGCTATTTAGCAGGACTCTGATAGCTGAGTTTGTATCCCCTCCTTTGACATAGTGACGGACACTATTTGTGTAGTCCTTCTCTTGTTCCAGTGCTCTGGCGTAGAAAAGTTGAATCTTCGGAGATACTGTCCTCTCGATCATCCCTTTCAGTTTCGACCACTGTTTAAGCTTAATCGAAACACTCGCGGCCTTGTCCCAGTTTCCAGCCTTTTCGTACAGCTTTGATGCTTCGGTGTATTCTTTTATGTCTTCTAACATGTCACCGATTTCTACAAGAAGCTTCTCGCCTTTTACTTTCTCGGCGGTCTTGATACCCTGTTTGATGTCGTTGGAGCGGATGAGAGTTCTTGCTAAGCCGCTCATGCATTTGTTACGGGTTTCAGGAGGAAGCTCCCCCTGCAAAGCTTTTTCGAAGAACATTTTTGCTTCAGTATGGTTGCCATAGAATTCTAGCTGCTTCGCATAATCGTAAGATATATTCGCGACCTTATCTGTGGCATACTGTTTGGCAAGCCTTAACGCTTTGTCCCATTGCTGAAGTGCAATGCGCATCTTTAATGCGCAAAGTGGATCGCTTTGGAGGAACATAGTCTCTGCCAAGTCAAAGTTCTTCATTAGCGTTGCGATGTGGCCTTGAAGCAAGAACTTGTCCTCAACGTGACGTAGGTCTGCTATTACGATTGCAGTCTTGACGTCTTTCAGCTTAGTGTACGCTGCGATTGCCCCGTCAAAGTCGTACATCTTTAGAGACGTCTCGGCAAACTGCAGAAGACCTTCGTCGTTGTCTTCGGCGCAGATTAGCAGTGCGTCTGAAAAACGACCAAGTGCTTGCAGAATCTTCTTTACCTTATCCTTGGAGTCTTTAGATGTTTTCTTAAGCTTTGATACATGGTAGGGCGCGGTAACAGTGGTTACTCGACCACCTTCTTCGCAGAGGTAGAGCTTACCGTCATAGAGATGGAGAGGAAAATATTGCGGGATATCCTGCTCTCCAAGCTCGGTGAATGAAGGCGACTCGATGCCGTCTTCCTAGAAAAGAGGATAGTTTTGGAGCTCCCTTCGCAACAAAACATTCTCCTAATAGGTGGTATCTTCGAAAGCCTCATCAAATGATTGAGTGGCAGATGTGCTAGGGCGACGAAACTTCTTGACAAGATTGGCTTAGAAATTGTCAGATCCTACCACCCCTTAAAGTACTAATCCTAACTACAAAGTACAAAAAATGCTTTTAAGCAAAGTATACATTATAACTCAAGGGTGTTGCTCAACAACTGATATTTAGCACCCTTAAAGTGGGTTTCTTAACCGAAAAATCAAAAAAATAATTTAACCAAACGTTTATGTTCATGACATGTGAATCTCTTGCGCCCTTAAAGTGCGCATCATCATGGCCAAATGCACAAATAAAATAGTTTTTACGAACAATACATTCTCGTGATTTCCAAGGACCCATGACCATTCTTGTCTCAAGGGTTTTGCTTAGAAATGATCACAACAAACCCACGAATTGACGAATTCCTACTTTAATCCTCTCACCCAGCCTTGCAAGTGCCATATGAGCTTCCAGCTCTTGTTATTTTGTTACCTAAGAAATCTCACCGCACAGATTCTTGTGTATTCATTGTGTAACGCTACGAAGGCCGATCAGGGCCTGGCAGTCACGGACTGCATTTCCTGCAGGTATTTTCTGAAGCGAAGACGTTGAAATTTTTTCAACTTTATGATGAAAGTGCAGAAAATCTGGCGTGGTTAACCTGATCGTACGTTCACTGATACCTGACTTGGAGGCCTCGCTCCAACGTGCTCTATATTGCCTTCTTACCTTATAACGGACATATATCCGGACGTTCAAGGGTCGTGTGAACAGTTTTCGGAGGAAAAGTACAAGGAACTTACTCGGTAGATGTAGTATGAGGCGAGCTTCCCGTGCATCACCACGAAGATCGCCTTACCGGTGCCATAGGCGTCCCAAAGGACGCTATCTGCATTCCGTAAACCAACTTTCAGAATTTGCCCATCGATAAAACTGTGAACGAATGTATCTCCCTCAAAATCCTGGAAGCAGGCCAAATAGCCATTCACGTGGACGCTGACTTCTTCCACTCGGCATCTATGGTTGACATGGAAAACCTTCGTCATGGAGCCAAGCGACAAGACTTCAACCAGTCCGTTTTCGAGCGAATACACTAAACAGTCCTTAGTCAGAAAATGGGCCGTGACAGCATAGTTGATCTTCTCGTCGTTAGGGAGGATCTGCTGCTCACCGCCATCTTCAACTGGATGAAGGCAAACTTTGCCGTTGGAAAGAACACTAGCGTATTCACTGTTTGTAATAACATCGCTGACTAGGTCGTTATAGGTCTTTTCTGCCACTAAAGATATATCCCCTTCTTCAAAGTAATAAAACCATACACGGCTCCCTGAGCTGTAGCCAAGGTAAGAAGGTCCAACGTGTAGGCTGTCGGGTTCAACATCAACAGAGAGCACTTGTTCCTTAATTTTGTCGTCTACGCTCTTCACAGATATCTTCTTAAAGCCAATAAGTGTGATGAGATGGGTTCCATAGGCAGCGCAAAGGACCTGAAGCTTTGTCAGGAAGCCATAAACTTTCCCCGAATCCCTGGAGGAAACAGCCATGATTGACCCGTCTATCGACCAGCTGGAGAACTCAAAGTTTTCATTGGATAAGGAGATCGGCTTTATCGGATGCTTGAGGTTATCAATATCGTGAAATTTTATGCTATCGTCGCCAATCAGAGCAAGACGACCTAGGCTCTTTGACAGAACAACTTCGCAAAGCAACGTAGAAAAGTCCCGAACTTGAAAAAGCTCATGACCTATTTGAGAGGGATTAGTGGATACAGCCACGAAGAATCCGTTGGTGAACCCGATGCCGATGTTTCCGTCGCCGAACCATTCATAGCTTCCAATTGTCCCATATTTCTGCTGGAATGCCAGTTCTTGAGGATTATCATAATCACTGAGAGTAAGGATCAGGAGTGTTTTTCTGCCAATGACGACACTTAGCGTATTTTCACGTTTTGACTTGGAATCATATACCTTCAACCTTGTGAACTTCAGCATTGATGGTTGTGCGCGAGTTGCGACAGTTTGAACAACGTCGCCGTCAGAAGTATTTATGCTGATGGTCTTATCGTCACTACCCAGAGCGACCAGATCATCGTCGCTCCAAGCGCCACAAGTTATTCGTTTGTTGTGCTTTCCGAGAACTGGGATTTTCCTGCCAGTTCTCTTGGAGTAAATCAGAAGGTTTCCTTTTTCGGTGCCAATCGCAAGGACCGCTTGTTCTCTAGCCCATATTATCAAGGTGGGAACGTCTTTTAACCCAATCTCGAGAGTTTGGTTTCTTTTTGTAACTGCATGCCATAGAAGCATGGTAGATGTTCCGTAAATAGCCGCTAGGGTGTCGCCGTCACTGTCCCACTCAAAGCTTTGGCATATGCCTGCTAGGCTTATCTTGTCGACTATATTGCCGACTTTGTCGCATATTTGAATAAGGTTGCCGCCGTGGACAGCCAGCAGGTTTCCGGAACCGGGTTGCCAGGCCAGCTTTTGTTGCTTCACACCGTCTGGTGGGGTGACGGTGAACAGAAGTTGTTCCATGCTACCAGTCTTGCCTAGAAGAAAGAAATAGATTGTCATCTTAGATCCTGTAGTGGATGAGCGTACGATTTGTCTAATAGCAAGCTTGGGCGCATCTCTGAGAAAAAATAATCAATAACAATACATACGAAGTTAAAAAGAATATTCGCTTCTTCGACTAAAATCTGAAAGAAAAATATCGAAGTAAATATATTCTGCTAAGGATGTGTTAACTATCTTGTTTCTCACGCAGTGACTTAAGTACAACCTGTTTTGTGCCCTCATATCTGCTTGCTAGTCTTTTTTTTATGCAAGTATTTGAGCAAATATTTTGTATGACTAACTAATCGCCGTGTACCTACCGGAAGAGCCGGAAGCGTCACCACAGCCGTCCTCAACTAAAACCGTTGATTGGTCGGTATATGATTTGAGCAATCATTCGAATGACGTTTCTCGTTCTTCTTTAAGTTCACTGGCATGTTTTGGACTTGGTCGTAGTATTGTTACTGAGTAGTATAGATGGTACTCTCGCCTAACGATAATAAATTGTTGTGGTAAGGTTAGACAAAGCCTTCGGAACAAAAGCTACAGAAAAATCTTTTGATCGTGCTTCGGTCTAGTCATATTTGCCGGAATTAATCTTCTGGTGGGACTGCTTTATACCACCGTGTGGCAATAGTCAATTCTGGGACCTGTCGGAACGAAAAACTTTATCGAGAACTACTACTATCCCACGTCGGCGCCAAATCTGTACGTTACCTATTCTTGTGACAGTTTTCTTTGAAGGGACGAGATATCACACCAATCTATTGCTCGAAGTCTGCTACAATACTGCGGCTATTCAGCCAACTAATGGTTTATAATATACTCTAGCCTGAACCGAGTTATCAATGAACATTACTTGATGGGGGCTGATGTGATTCAGGTGAGGCTGAAACGTCATAAAATACAGTACATCTCACCTTATCGCCGCCAAGTAGGCTGTAGGACCTTCCAGAATGTGTTTTAATATTGAAAAAAAGCTTCAATTTGTTTTGTTATTCACGTTGTTATAGCAACCGAAAATAAATCTGTCCTCTTTGCGGTGGTTCCTTTCCATGTTTTTTCTTATGATGGTTTTGTTGCAAGAATTTGTTTTATCTTTATAGATTTATTACAGAGTTCAAAGCTGAGACTGGCACCAGTTGTGCGTCTTCGGTATTTAAAAACAAAAAATGCTCAGATTGACAAACCCACAGTTTCGTTTAGTAAGTTTTCCATTCCAGAAGTTTAGTACTGTGTTGCTCTTAGAGCATGCAAAAGTTAAGTGCGATAGCTTGTGGGCAAACGTCGTTTTTGAATCCAAAGAATACCGAGTCTTAGAATTTCAGTACAAGAAATGGCTGGTCAGATGGTACGTCCTGGATGGCCAAGAAATTCTGTACCACCCTCAATGGGAGCAAAGTACAAGTCTGAATCCTTTACTTTAAATCGGACAATGAATTTGTGAGTTAAAATAATTTTTTATTTAATTAAATAGTCCTCAGCCAAAATCCAGGATCAGAAGCAGTCCAGTCAGTGGCAGTTTAATCTATTCTCTTTAGACCTTTTCAGAGTCAGTACAGGCATACGTGTTACTAGCCAAAATGTGTTTTTTTAGGGGGGGGGGGGCAAGGTAATTACAGACTGGCTGGTCAGTACCTAACCTCAACCAGGAAAGTAACTAATCTTGAATGTACATAAGGCGTTCTTCCGTTCTCCCATAAACAGTTTGTGGGTCGACTGTGGCTTGAAAAGGGTGTTTCCACGAGGTTTCTGCAGTCGTTTGTGCAGCCCACAAGTGTGTTTCCACAATGAACAGGATTTTCGTGGCTCACTTTGTGGCTCAAGTTGGACTATAGAGGTGATTGTCGAGAGGTGATTGTTGATTTTGTGGCTCGATTCTGGCGGGGAATTCAAATTAAGCAGCAAAATAGTGTCTAAACAATAAATTAACTACTTTTTCAAGCATATAGACTTCAAACTCGGGATGCTTTTTGTACAGGATGGTAAGGAAATAAGCCAAGAGTTCTATGTATTGAAATTTTACACAAATTTTATTTTTGTTTTCAGATGTTTGAAACTACTGCCAAAAAATAGACAAAATGGTGTTTCTGGGAGTTTCAACTTGTGGCTAGTCTGTTTGGCACACAATCGTGTTTCCACGACAAACACTCAGAAGTGTGTGGCCCACAGCTGTGTTGCTGAAAAATGCCTGTAGCCTCAAAATCAGCCTAAAAAATGTTGAATACAAATATATGTACAGTCCTAACTTGTCCTAACTAATTCCTGTGCCATTACTCATTAGGTACTGCTTATAGGCAGTTAGAAACCAGTTTGGACTGCAAAACAGTTTCCTATCATCATTTTCAAGGCCAAATTTGAGGCTATGTAGGTTTGAAGCTGTGTACCTTTCAGAATCAGAATCATTTTTATTTATACACAAGTGAAACAATAACCTGGGAGGTCAATAGTTTCTACGAGTCAGTATATATGACTGTTAAATTGAAGCACACGTTTTCTGCTGAACTAGTCTATTCCTTAATGAAGCCAAAGGTATAGTAGCCTCATCAATTGGTATTGCCAGTAGTGTGCATATGCTGATTGTAGCCTACATATTTCCTAAAAGAAAAAGTGCTGCTACTGTCTTTGTTTGGGTTGTGTGAAAGCAACTTTAAACTAGGCGATTGAATGAATTAAATTGTTTATCTGAAAGCAAATAGCCAGAAGTCAAATTATTTAGGGGAGAGGAGGCAGCTTTGTGACGTTTTTGCTTTTTACGTACCATACCAAGATTTCATCCTAGGTTTTGTTGTTAATTTTTTTTTACTGACTAGAATCATTAGCTGTTCTGGGGGCAGGTTAGATGCCTTTTTCCGCGACACAGTTGTGTGCCACACACTTCTAGGTCTTTGTCGTGGAAACACGAGTTGAAACTCGTGGAAATGCCATTTCGTCTATTTTGGTTGGCGGAAATTTCAAATGTATGAAATTAAAATAAAATTCATGTAAAATTCAATAAATAGAACTCCAGGCTTATTTCCTTACCAATATAAGCAAAAGGGATCCTCAGTTTTAAGTCTATATGCTTGAAACAGTAGTTAACTTTATTGTTTAGACACTATTTTGCTGCTTTATTTGAATTTCCCGCCAGAATCGAGCCACAAGATCGACAATCACCTCGGCAGTTGTTTGTCGAATTTGAGCCACAAAGCGAGCCCCCAAAATTGGTGGCGGAAACACAGTTGTGTTCCGCACAAAACACAGAGGAAACACTTTTTTCGAGCCACAATCTACCCACAAACTGTTTGTGGGAGCACCGGAAAAACGCCTTAGGACATGCCCGGGGCAGCTCCGGGTCCGGACAAATATTTGTCCTAGCCCAGGAAGGACTTTCAAGATAAATCTCTACACATTTATTTGTTTGCTTTCGCTGCCTCAATTCAGCTTTGTTTGTTTGCTTCAGTTCTGGAAAACTGCATGTGTATAAACTACTGTCTGGGTTGGGGCATCTCTGGTCAGAATTTTTTTCTTAGCCGAAGAAGCTCCGTTCAAGAAAGATCTCTACACATTTATTCATTGCCTCAAATCAATTTTGTTTATTTGCTTCAGTTCTGGAGAAATGTATTTGTGTATAGTCATTTTTGTCAACTCCCTTTATTGTATCTGATTTAATGTTAATGCTGGGTATGAACCTGACTCATTTTCTTCAGGAAAATATAGACTTTCTAAATAATATAGACCATAAAGAATTTTTCGAATACAATTTAGAAGTCTAGGACTCCTTTATAAAAAAAAGACTTCCTAAACTTTTTTTTTCCAATTTTTTACTTCACTAGTCCGATTTTCTCTTCTTTGCTTCTCTCTCATTTCTTTTTCTTTCAGCTTCTCTTTGTTTGCTGTCCAAACCTGCCCCAAGTTTTTTTTTCTATAGCCTACCTGCCCATGGTGCTGTTTATAAATTTGTAACTCTCAAACTGTTGTATGAGTTTCAGAAATTTCTTTTGTATGTGGTAGAGCTAATTTTAAACCACCTAAATAACAAGACCAAAGGTTTCGATGGGATCCCAAAAATTCAGTATCTGATCCAGACAACTGGGTCTTGTCTTAGCCAGATCCAGTCTTCGCCAGACTCCTTGAACATTTTTACAATTAAAATTCTGAAACAGATTAAGGCCAAATAGCTAATCACCTGAGAAAACCAAGTTCAGATTTGGATTCAGCATATGTATTTACCCCTATAAGTCATATCTGTTTTGACAAAAACTTCTTGCCACTTCTGCCAATTTCCCGGTTCCGGCCGAACTCCAGAACTACTTGTCCGGAGAAAAAAGAAAGCTCAAACACGAAATCAGGGTATCTTCTTTCCCCAGTAATGAACATCTAATCAACTTCAAATAGAAATTTAGCTTATAACACATTTTCCGATTCCAGCCGGATTCCGGTCTAACTATATGTCCGGGTAAAATATGATTGTCATACAGGGACTCAGCATCTCTTCTTACCCCTAAATCTCTTATCTAATCAACTAGAAATAAAACTTTGACTTCCAACAGTTTTCCGGTTTTGGCCGGATTACGGACGAACTACATGTCCGGGTAGAAACTTGTTTTCACATAAGTGTTCAGCATGTCTTCTTGCCCTAAATCGAACATCTAATCAACTCCAAATAAAACTTTTAATTTTGACAAACTTTCCGGTTTGGGCCGGATTCCGGTCGAAATACTTGTCCGTCGAGAAAATAGTTTTCACCATCGTCGTCAGCATGTCTTCCTACCTCTAAATCGAACATTTAATCAACTTCAAATAAAAATTTTACTTTCAACAAACTTTCCGGTTTGTGCCGGATTCCGGGCGAAATACTTGTCCGTCGAGAAAATAATTTTTCACCATCGTCTTCAGCATGTCTTCCTACCCTTAAATCGAACATCTAATCAACTTCAAATAAAACTTTTACTTTCAACAAACTTTCCGGTTTTGGCCGGATTCCGGGCGAACTACTTGTCCGATGACAAAATGGTTTTCACCATCGATTTCAGCATGTCTTCTTACCCCATAATCGACTATCACATTAGCTGTTTCAAAACATTTTGTTTGTCCCTTAATTTGAATCCCCTCCCCCACCCCTAAATGTAGAGCTACAAAGCCCATCTACGAACTTGACTGGTCCGACGACCCAACGAACCCTCACACCAAGTTTCATCAAAATATCTCATTCCCTTCGAGAGTTATCGTGCTTACAGACGGACGGACAGACGGACAACTTTTGCGATGTCATAGGTATCCCTCCACTTACGTTTTGGGATCCAAAAATCACTTAGAGATTAGTGGTTTCGGAAATACTAAAATGAGATACCACCTTACTTTCGTGCCAAAAAAGAGACACTAACGTATGTTTGCTATGATTGCAAGAATGTAACTGTGGACATTTTTGACAGAAGAAGCATACATGTGAAATAGCTAAAAAACCAACACAATATTGCATCTATAACCCATCTACGAGCTTGACCTATACTTTACCAATGAATCCTCATTGAACAACATCCTAGCTTGAACAACACACTTCCTCATTTGAACATTATAAGTCAACCCTTCGACCTTCGATTACACTCGGTCTCTCCGACGTCCATAGAATAAATAAATGAATGTCGTCATCCACGCGCAGAGCTATACTGGTTTGAGAATAAAGGGGTAGCTACAGCCTAAAATTGGTCGGCAAATTTTGTGTCCGGTTTTCTTTGGACTCCGGGTGAACTACTTGTCCGACTTGAAAATAACTTTCATATTCGGCTTGAGCATGTCTTCTTACCCCTAAATCAACTATCTCAATAACTTTTAAAAAATTTGCCGCTTAATTTGAAACCCCTCCCCCACCCCTAAATATAGGGCTATAAAGCCCATCTACGAACTCGACCTTACTCTTGACCCAAAGAATCCTCACACCAAGTTTCATCCAACTATCTCATTCCCTGCGAGAGTTATCGTGCTCACAGACAGACGGACAACTTTTGCGATATCATAGGTATCCATCCACTTACGTTCTGGGATCCCAGAAATAAGCAGAAAAATCAAACTAACTACTAGGTGTACCGGTTTCTTTTAATATTTTGTTTTCTGTTTTTTCTTGTTACTCAGGTCCAAAGAAAAAAGGATGTAACTGGACCACAATAAACAAACGCCGTAAATTATACGAAATAGTGACTTCTTGAAGATTCTGAAATTCAGCTAAATAATATTCAGCTTTCGAGACCAAAAAAATGTCAAACTGGCCGATGATCTTCTCTTGCGACATATTTAAATGTTAATGTGGTAAGATACTTAGCTGTATTAGTTCTCTTACTCGCCCCTCGATCTTCTCGAAGCTTCAATAATCCTTTTATCCTCCGGCGGGGAGATCAGAATAATTAATGAGCAATGGCTACCTTGCTTTGAACTTTGAAGAGAGAATTGTCTTTCGAGTAATTTGTGGATAACGTTGGCTACCGTGAGGATTTTGAAGAAAACAATGATAACAGTGTGCTCGTAGAAATCTGATCCATCGAAAGATAATGGTGTCTCCTCCCTTGTCGGCCCACATGAATCAAATTCTTCAATAGGTCAAGGTTATATAGGTTTGCCACTAAGAGCGTGTTCGACCCTACTTACGATAGTTAGTACACATGACGTCGCGAATTCTGCCTTTTTGGTGTCAGAGCTGGAACGAATTTTTCTCTTTTCAGCCAAATATCGTGCCATAGTGTAATCCAGCCGATAACGTTTCAGAGATCCGTAGTTACCACGCTTAATACTCTCCCGAGCATGGTAAGCAAATAGTTACTATTTCGAGAAGGTTGGAACGGTCAGCGTAGTAACTTTTCGTGAGGCTGGAACGGAAATAGTAACTAATGGTTACTATCGTGAGAAGGGTGGAACATGATCTAAGTGTTAAGCTTCTCCCCCGTCATGAAATTTTCTGTTTTAGGTATCCATTATCAAACTATACGTTTGGAACTAAAGAGCCTCTGTTTGAGAAAGATCCCTCAGTTCCTGCTCGCTTCCAAAGAATGAGAGATGAATTTGAGAAGCTTGGAATGAGACGTTCTGTTGAGGGTGTTCTTCTAGTTCATGAACACGGACTTCCGCATGTACTGCTTCTTCAGCTGGGAACGACCTTCTTTAAACTGTAAGTAGGGAGGCTTTCCAGGTTTGTATCGAGGCTAGGCCCACTGTAGCCAAATAGGCTATCGTTCTTTTCAGGATAGTTATATCAGAAGAGGCTGGTGCTTCGCAAACCGTGCTGCTGATTATGCCCGCGTCAGTTGGCAAATAGGCTTTTGTTGTTTTCAGGATAGTTATACCAGAAGAGGCTGGTACTCCGCAAACTGTGGTGCTGATTATGCCCGCCTCAGTTGGTTCATAACTTGTCGTTCCCTTGCGGCCAAGATGGGTACTTTCTGTATTTTCTTTCACAACTCGGACTTGTAGATAGGTTTCCATCTTGTCTGGGAGGAAAGCACAGGTGATAGATCAACTGGAGCTTTTTATTCAAGTGCCGAGACAACGGATTAATCACAAATATGCACGCCTAGCTTGTACATAAAATGATACCAGCTCAGCCGCAGTCTGAAGGGAGTTACCCCAGTCGGGGTTGCTCTGGGTTCACTCGTTTGGCCTCAATTCATTTAGGAATGCCTTTGCCATAAGTAGTCTACCCATCTTTTCCCCAGAAAAGGGTTTTTCAAACCATTAGGGGTTTACTTTACTTATGGTTTATATTTTACGCATTTGCCTTCAGTTCAGTAAGTAAGTAAGTAAGTAATTTATTTATAACCCGCCGTTTTCAGAAAGCGGAGTAAATGAAGAAAGTAAATAAAACACATAAACATACCACGTCTGAAACTCTAAATTTTATGCTCATATTTTAGGAATCCTTTGCCATAAGTAGTCTACCCATCTTTTCCCCAGAAAAGGGTTTTTCAAACCATTAGAGGTTTACTTTACTTATGGTTTGTAATTTACTCATTTGCACATTTGCCTTCAGTTCAGTCATACTACTTCCGAAACTCTAAATTTTATGCTCATATTTTAGGAATCCTTTGCCATAAGTTCCTTTCCCATCTTTTCCCCAGACAACGGTTTTTCATAATCTGTTGTAGCTGTTTTCTTTGTCCCTGAGCATACACTTGTGCATGGTTTTCCCCCTTAAGGTGTTTTTGGATGCACTAGTGTGCTCTAAGTAGTGCTGTAAAGCGTTTTCAGACGTACCAGTGTCTAATAAGACATAGATGGCACTTCACACTTGTTGTATCGTGACCAATAAACCAGAAACAATTTTTTCGAATATAATTTAGGAGTCTAGGACTCCATTGTGGGAGCCACGTAGACATACCAGGACCCACAAGGCGGGTCTCATGGTGAAAACCAAACAAAATCCATTATATAATTTTAATGGGGAAGACGCCCTTGAGATGGAAACATTTTATAAGTAGTGAACTGCCGTGACATGGGGATGTGAACTGGTTAGATGAATTTGCCTTCGGACGGGATCACTTTTCCTATGGCCGGCTTCTACCAGACTATTGTAGTGGTTTGCGAACTCTATTCACAAGCCGCTCGGTAGCTCAAATGGTTAGAGCGCCTGCCTTGTAAGCAGAGGGTCCTGGGTTCAAAACCCGGCTGAGGAGCATTTTTGTCTTTCAGTTCACTACTCACCAGTGTCTTTTCACTCACAAAACCTAACGCACCAATTCCTGATGGGCAGGCTAGTCCTGACCAGAAGTTACCGGGTTGACGAGACCAGAAAACTTCATACTATCAGACAGGAAAGTCCTAAAAGTACGACGAACCAACAAATTTCGATGTTGTTCAATTCATGTAATTTGACTGAAATGAAGTTGCAAAGCAGATGCCCTTCCGACCAAATTGATCGGAAATCATATGTTAGCAATATTATCTTTGAACTTATCTACTTTTCTTCCAACAGGGTAAGCACGTTGGTTTCTGCCTTCACCAGCATTTTTGTACTTGCTGCAGAAGATTGTATATTAGGCTAGATTAGGCCTATTGAATATTGTCACCGATTAATACAGTAGAGGTACGCTTATTTGGACACTTATGACACTAAAAAATAACGTAAAAAATTACAAACTTGATATCAGCTAACAGCCAACTATTTCAGCAGTATCCTGGCAGAGTCTTGAAGTAGAAATTTAATTAACTTTCTTTGATTTTGAATTTACTGAAAAAGTGCTTCCTCTTTTGAAGGCATTAGCAGGTTCGGACCGCCATCTTCTCCATTGAAGGTGCGTTCCTTGTGACAAAGTTTTTAAATTATAAAAAGCAAACCAGGTGTCAGATGAGTCACTTTCAGCCGTGAATTAGCAAAATATGCAAAAGAGTGACAACAGCGTGAGTGGCTATTACAAGGATTCATAGTAAAAAAAAATGCCTGGTTTGGGTTTTGTTTTTTTCTTATAATAATAATAATAATCTTTATTCTTTCCCTTTATCAGAATGCAATAACATGGGTACTGTCAAACAAGAACATGGGTTACGTCAAACAAGTAAGAAGAGAAAAACACCAAAAGACGCAACAAGAAGAACACACATGATAAGCTATCACTTTGATTTGAGGATATTGCCTTCGGTGATCGTTTACTGTTAGCAGACGTTCACATAAGCATACCTCTACTGTACCTGACCGATGCCAAAGAAAAGCATTTTACTTTCTCTCTGAAATGCTCGTTTTTGTGACCTGAAGGGTTTCACAGCCATGTCTTTAATTGCGAATAAAAGTAGAATTTCTTTTTCTTAGAGAAAAGAAGATTAGGAAACGAGCTTTTTTTTCTTGGACGTCATGTTAGCATCCGAAGTAATCCGAAAAGCAACAGCCAGGAACAGTGTATGGGTTGGCCAGGTCGTCAGCACGAACTGAATAAAATTCGATTCGTACTTATTCATCATAATATAAATGCGAAGCAATTATAACGTTTGTAAGTCTGTCATACACTACAATACAAAATGAAAAAAAATTGTTCAAGTTATTCAGAGCTTGTCACTATAATATTAAACTTTTACTTTGAAATTAGTTAAAGGCGAAATTTTGTCTGTTGTGAGACGAGCAAGATGGTCATGTTTTTGACGCCTTAGCCGGCCTTAGCCTGTGATATTTTTAACCCAGTGTTGCTCCTCGGTATGGATAAGTATGCCCTATCGAAAAATTAAGCCAGTGAAAGAAATGTCCAGAAATTCTTCCTGCTAACTGAACAATCGCGATTACAACTGTTGGCTACGGACGTTGTTGTTGATTATTAGCCACCAATAAACGAGGTTGCTCTTTATGTGTATGAAGCTTATCGTAGTTAGGTGAACTGAATATTATCTTTAGAATCAATTTATTTCAGTTCAGATTTATTCACAATAATATAAATGCGAAACAATTATAACATTGGGAAGTCCGTCATACACTTCAGTGTGAAACGAACAAACATTGTTAAAGATATTCATCGTTATTAAACTTTTAATTTAGTACTAAGTGTGCTTCCAATCTTCGACCTATTGCAGTAAGTCCAAGATTGGCAGCCGAGTTAGGCCTAGGCATACAGAAGAAGTATGGTGCTTCACTTGGTATTTGCTTGGAACGGTGCCGTCGTCAAACTAGCCTACTGTAAAAAGGTCAGCTATTAATATATCAAGCAGAACGGTGAGGTCCCCAGAGAATATCTTTCGTTTATATGTTTAGTATATTATGACGATCATGTAATAATAAGTATGGCAACAATAATGGAAACGGCGTTGAAAGTACCATTACTACTTCTGTATATGTAATGTAAGCGTATCGTATGAAAGTTTTTGATGATGGTAGTTTCATTTCACCGGGCAATGAAAAAAAGTAGCATATTTTCGTCAGCGATGCGATAATGCTGGAGCTAATTAGTTTAAATGGTTTCAAATTTGTTTGTTAAAGTGACTGTGTGGTTTTTCGCTAGTTTTTTCAATCTGGCTGCGATGGTTTACTATAGGCTACCTTAAGGTGTGATTATTATTTAGCCTTTCATTGCTGGTAAATATGAATTTCCCCGTCAAATTCGAGCCAGAATTCGAAAATAACCTGGACAGTGTTTGTCAAATTGAGCCACAAAGCATGCCTCAAAAACGGTGTTGGCTGTGGAAGCACACTTCTAGGCCACAACAACGACCGTGGAAACACTATCCGAGCCACGAACTCTTTGTGGGATCGCGGGAATACACCGAAAGCGTGCGCGCCCTCCATTTGACACAAATAACGCCTCGAAATTCGACGTAGAATCATAGCGTGGT